>PPLL03000015.1:0-265509 GCA_003706475.3 Insectozyma corydali
AAAAAAAATTGGGTTGTTTAAAATTGAAAAATAAAAAAGGGTTGGTGTTAGTAAAAAAAATTGAAAAAAAAAAAAAAAAAAAAAAAAAAAAAAAAAATTTTTCACCCAATATATAAGAGAAAAAAAAAAAAAAAATGAATTTTCTAGTCAGAATAGCACTAATTTAACGTATTTGGTGTTGAGAATTGCTTGGAACAGATTAAATACGCTAAGCTTAATATGAGACCAAATAATCTTGACCCGGAAAAAATACATTTTTTATAAGGAGATGCATCTGATATCTTTAGCAATGAAATAATTCCCAAAATGAATAAAACTGGAAAGGGCTCGTCAGAGATCAAAGATCTGATAGAATCTCTTAAAATAAGATGTACAACTCAATCCCGATATCATTATAATGTCAGTTGTACCGGATTTACACAAACGCTAGACTTAGCATTATCGTTTCAATTATCAAATGGAACACATGAATTAAAGGAGATTATTTGAAGCACTAATTAGTGCCTCAGTTCAAGATCTGGAACTGAAGGATAATAGAGCGATGTGATGAAATAGTTTTTACTGGTTGAACTTTGTTCACTGATCTAATTTGATAATTGAACTATAAAGATTACTCTAATTATTGTTATACTCAATTAACATTTCGCGGAAATCTCTAACTACTCTACCCTTCAGAGAAACACTATGTTTTTTGGGTTTGATTTCTTTCCCTAAAATAACATATTAAATTGCCTATCCTAACGAATACACATGATTAAACAAAATCTACAAGAATTACTCTTTTATGTCAATTTTAGCATCAAAATTCTATCCCCATCTCATGATTTGTTTAATTCTTGAAGTGATATGATCAAATTTGATTTTTTTAGAGAATTTATTTGCAACCCTCTTGATTAAGTCGTCTGTTTCTTTGACATGGAATGTTCTATGTATTTTCTCTAAAATTACTGACATCCTCCAACAACGAAATCATAAAGTCCCCATACCATGTACCGCCGAGATTAGCCGCATCACACCATTCAGAGCAGTTCCCATTTATTATATCCTCATAAGTAAGTTGCAAATAGAGTCCAATCGTTGCTACATCAGCCGTTATTTCACAGTTATTACCAGTCATGTATGGCGCTATTGCTAGTAGGGAAGTTGTTCTCCTATTTTCATGTCCGAGATCAACCCAGAATAATTCGGGTTTTTTAAAGCTTCCATAACATTCGTTGATATACCCTAAGTTTCAATTGAATGAGGAAACACTATATGTAAAAATCTCCTGACATATATATTATTACACGTATAGAATTTGAGTGCTACAACTAAATCTAGCTACATATATAGACATTTCTATTAAAGCCCCTAAAGCACAAGACTGAACCAAATAGAAAATCTTGTGATAAAAAACTTTTGAATATTTTTATTCAATGATTGTAAATTTCTAAAATTTGCATGATGGATTGAAAGTTTAAATGAGAAAATCGATACTCGTAATCTATGATTAATTACGAGAAAATTTACGAATAAATAATACTGCTTAAAAAAACACACTTTATGCCTGACTGCTTAGTTTAAAAATTAGACTAATTGATTGGTAAATTAGTGCTCAAAGATTGAGGGCTTTATTCCTATTTCTAAAGAAGATTCTATGGCTAAACATATATGCTCAATTGAATTGAAACTGAAGTTCATCATCTGAAATCTGATCAAGTAGTTGAACTGGTGAAGTGGTTTGATTACGAAATATAATGCTGTTACATAAGACATTTTCACTTTGCTGTTCATTTTTTTGCTTGAGATTGTTATCCTGATGTAGCTCTCCACAAAGGTAACGACTTGGACCTCATTCTCCATGAGATTCCACACTCCATAATTCTCCTGGAACGCTACTTCTATTGATAAGTCATTGCCTACTGAAAACAGAAAGTACTAGTGAGTGAGCCTCGGATTCACGGTAAATATCTATTTTTAAAAGTTATTGCAAATGTTAAAAATTTAGCGAAACAACCTGGTCAGTCGTTTATAATGCTGTGAATAATTGAGGTTTCTTTGCATATCTATTGATGTGGGTATGTGATGACTACTTTTGAACGTTGCAAATCTAAGTTTAGAACGAAAGTAGAAGGAAAATTGGTGAATATTCTGGCAAACCAGCCTTCCTGTTGTCAATGATGGCTTCGATTCTTTTTGACTGAACTTAGGTATGAAGAGCAAGTGGCGTAGACTTTATTTTTGTTTGTTTGTTTACTTTTGGCCTGGTCTTAGTCACGCAAACTTCACCTTCTAATGAGATCAATTTTACCTCAGAAGAAAGAGTTAAAATTACTTTGATTACTTGTATCATATAATTATCATCAACTCAACTTTGATTTAGATTCAATTTAACACTATATCAATGAATAAGGATCACTTACAGCATACTAAATTTTACGAGTCTATGAACCCTGCTCTAACTTCCAGTCTATTATCAAAACTTCATTCTAACATTGAGTGTTCAATTTGCTTAGAGTTAATGGTTATACCCATATCGATAGAATGTGGCCATTCATTCTGTTATGGCTGTTCAATAGAATGGTTCAAAAATAAATTGACATGTGCTACTTGTAGGTACAAAATATCAAATAAACCAGCGGTAAATTTAAAATTGAGAGATATCTCTAGAGATGTGATCAATCTTTTAATTGAATGTGAACAGGATGCAAATTTAAAAAATTGGCAAAATAAATGTGAGGAAAAGTATAATAAGGATTTGAAACTTGAAAAAGTATTTGAAAATATTTTTAGGAATTGTTTGACAGTGGTAGATAACCCAAATGGGGAGAATAGTGATAGCGATTCAGATGATTTTGAAGAACGTCTTATAGAGTATCAAGAACTGGAAGAGTATTATGCAAGATTTGATGATAGTGATGGTAATTTTTATGATGGCCAAAGTCAAGAATTTGCTGGGTTGTATCTTGAGAGCAATAACGGATCTGATGCTAATGATAATGGTGATGTAAATAATAACAATAATGATTACACTAAACCCTGTAATAACAATTTCGATGATGTAGCTGATAGAGCTTATTTCAAAGAAATCAACAATAATTATAATGTGTATTGGAGAGAAGATATGCTATTCAACATCTTAATTCATGAAGAATTATAAAATAGAGATGAACTTGATTCTTTATGATCCATTTGAGAAGGGTCGAGCTACAATTTTAGCAGAGCAGTTTTCAACACGAAATGATTAGGACTTTTACCAAAAAAAAATCAAAATTTTAAACGCCATTCAAAAGTCCTTCTTTTTAGTCTGGCTCAAAAACTGACGTCTTCGTAGAAAAGTTCTGCTTTGAATCAAACACGGATGGGCGGCGAGTCTGCATAGAATTTATATATGACTGACTCGCCAGATAACGGTTCCTTGCCTCATATTTCTGGTCTAAACTAGATCCAAAAAATCAATATTACAGTTATATTGCAAACATGTCTCTTTAAAATATTTGTATTAATGGTATAAAGATAAAGAACTGAATAAATAAATATATAAAAATCATCAATCGTAACCAAAATCATCATTCAATTTAAGTCTATGATACTTAAATTTCTAGTGCTTATTAAGTCCGCATCCTCTACTTGTATATCATCAAGTTCAATAACAGTTAATGGATTGATCTCGTCAGTAGTATTGTAAGCTGACTTTTTATTGGAAGCACTAAATACACCACGCAAGTTTTTAGCTTGTAATTTAGGTGAGGTGACTGGTGAAATATTTGGAATAATGAATGGTTCTGAGACTTCAGAAGATAAGGTTAAAAATTGCTGTTGTTCAAACATAACGCTATGATATAGGTATAGATTTATAAATATTTGAGCAGAAGGAAAAGTGGTTGATATTTATATAAATTAGTTATGCTGTGGAAGTTAATCCCCATGATTTGTAATATGGAGTGAAAATAAAGTCCGAAGGATGATTCATTTTTTGTCTTATCTGTAAAAAAAAAATTTAGCTCGGTTCAAAAATAGGGGGTGGTATTTAAATTGTTCCATCGGTTATTTAATTCCGTTTGAGTTCAAAATTAACAAGAGCATAGATACGAGAGAGCACTAACAAAAAACGGTACTTTTAATTTGTATAGTATTATTATTGTTTATTTTTTCATTACACAATTTAATACTAAAATTAAGCGGTTTCAGTTTCTGGTTCAGCTTGTTCTTCTTCTGGTTTTTGTTTATAAGATTTGACAGTTGGAGCTGAGATGACTTCATCTTCATCTTTAGCTTCAGCGATTTTAACTGCATCTGGTAAGGCTCTTGGACCGAATCTGTTTTGAGCTGGGTCTTTCATAATTTTGACTTTAACACCCAAAACACCTTGTCTCATCAAGACGTGTCTGATAGCAATGTCAATGAAATCGTTGGTTGGTTGACCAGAGTGGATCATGAAACCATCAGCATATTTTTGAGATTTAGCTCTAGCAGCTCTCAATTTACCTGAGATAACAACTTCAACACCTTTAGCACCGGCACCCATAGCAAATCTTAAAACACCGTAAGCAGCTCTTCTGATTGGTAAACCATTCAATAATTTGGCTTTCAAAGCTTCAGCTTGAACAGCAGCTGACAAACCTCTTTCTTCAACTCTTTCAGCATAGATGGCAATACCTTCTGGTTGCAATTTGAATCTTTTAGTGATCAATGAGGTTAATTCATGGATTCTTCTACCTTGTTCACCTAAAACACCTTGGGTGTTTGAAGCTTTAACGATAACCTCTAATTTAGATGGGGTTTTTCTGACTTCAACACCAGCGTAACCTTGTTCAGCTAATTCTCTAGTGAAGAATTCGTTTAATTCAGCGTAGAAGACACCGTCAGCTACTAATTTCTTTTTTTTAGATAAGATTGCGTTAACCATTTTGGAATAAAGAGTTGTGATTGAAAAGTTTGAAAATTTCAAATATCAAATTTTTCAACTTAGAGAAATGGAACAGAAAAAAAATTTTACGTTCTACTACATACAGGATTGAGAAAGTTTTACCCGGATTCAACTTTTCTATTACCGTCATATATATTATTAAAAGTATTATACATCACCTACCCAGGATCTTGCATTTTTGAACAATTCTATCCATGGACCGTATTCACCCCAGGCTTTGCCTTCTTCAATAGGGTACCATGAATTAGATTCTTTCCTAGTTACTCTTTCAGGATGAGGCATCATTGCCAATACTCTACCATTTTTACTTGAAACACCAGCAATTGATCCTTGAGCACCATTTGGATTAAAAGGATACTTGTCGGTTTTATTACCAAAATTGTCTACATAATGTATGACACCTTGATTTTTTTCCAGCTTGTCTCCAAAATCAGCTCTACCTTCTCCATGAGCAACTGCAATTGGTAGACTTGAATTTGTCATGTTGGATAAAAATATGGAATTGTTTTCTGCTACTTTTACTTGCACAAATCTTGCTTCGTATTGTTCCGATTTGTTTCTTTCAAATTTTGGCCAATCTTCTGTACCTGGAATCAATTCAGTAATCTGACTCAAAAATTGACAACCATTACATGCACCAAATGCAAAAGTATCTTTTCTTTCAAAGAAATCTTTAAACTCTTTTCTAGCTCTTTCATTAAATAATACTGATTTTGCCCATCCAGCACCTGCGCCTAAGACATCTCCGTAAGAAAACCCACCACATGCAGCAAACCCGACAAAATCTTTCAATGATACTTTTCCAGATAATAGATCACTCATGGTGACGTCGAAAGGTGAGAAACCTGCTTGTTGAAAAGACCAAGCCATTTCTTGTTGTGAATTGACCCCTTGTTCTCTCAAAATGGCAACTTTTGGTTTGGTCTTGAAAGATTGAAATTCATTTGGTTTGAATGTAAGGGTATAACTCAAACCTGGATCATCTTCTAAAATAGCATCATATTCTTGTTTTGAAGTTTCTGGGTTGTCTCTTAGTTTTTGTATGTGGTATGAAGTGTTGCTCCATAATTGTTGTAATTCACCACGGGTTGAGGAATACACTTGTTTATTGTTGAATTGAATGTTGACTTTTTCAGCTGGTTTACCAATACTTTTAACCCTCGAGATACCATTTTTGTTGAAAATATTTTTAAATTTTTCCAAATCTTGTTGTTTGATTTGGAATACAGCACCCAATTCTTCATTAAACAATTCAGAAAAAATTTCGTCTCCATCAATGTTTATATCAACACCACATCTTCCTGCAAAGGCCATTTCTAACACTGTTGTGATCAAACCACCTTCAGATCTATCATGATAAGCAAGTACATCAACTTCATGGTGTAATTGTATCAAACTTTGTAAGAATCCCTTCAAAGCTTGATTGTCAACGGTTGGACAAGAGTTACCGATTTGATTATAAACTTGAGCCAAAGCGGAACCACCCAATTGCTTACTATCGCTCAATTCAACAAGAACCAAAATACCTTCTTCTTGCATTTGTGGTGTCCAGGTGTTCGAAGTGTTTAAAACAGGTGCAAATGAAGTGATTGTCAAGGCTAAAGGAGCAGTAACTTCCTTGTCGTCCCATTTCATCTTCATCGACATTGAATCTTTACCAACAGGTATTGAAATACCTAGGTCAGGACACAAATCTAAACCTATAGCTTGAACTGCTTCGTATAGTTTAGCACCTTCACCACGATGAGATGCTGCTGACATCCAGTTAGCTGATAATTTAACATGTTCCAAGGAAGGAATGTCAGCGGCAAAAATGTTCAACAATGATTCTGCAACACACATTTTAGCAGACGCACCAGCTGAGATTAACGCAAGTGTTGGCTTCTCACCCATTGCCATAGCCTCACCAGTTTGAACACCCCCTGAAGTTGCAGTTACTCCAACATCCGCGACTGGAACCTGCCATGGTCCGACCATTTGATCACGGTCTACTAAACCTGTGATAAACCTATCACCAATAGTAATCAAGAAAGATTTAGAGCCCACTGCTGGTAGTTGTAATACTCTGCTAATAGCTTCCGACAAATCTGTTGGTAATTCCAATGGTTTTAGATTCAAATTTTCCGTTTTGGCAACTCTCGACATTTTTGGTGGTTTACCAAATAAAACTGACATATCTAAGTCGATTGGTGTTGTATTTAACAAAGAGTCTGTGAGGATCAATCTCTGCTCTTGAGTTGCTTCACCCACAACAGCGTAAGGCGCTCTTTCTCTCTCACAAATACTTTGGAAAAGCTCTAAATTCTTCGGTGCAACACCCAAGACATATCTTTCTTGCGACTCATTACACCATATTTCCATTGGTGACATTCCTGGTTCTAATGATAAAATTGATCTCAATTCAAATTTAGCTCCCAAATCATTATCATGTACTAATTCTGGCAATGCATTGGACAAACCACCGGCACCAACATCGTGAATAGATTGAATTGGAGTATTTTTACCTAATGAAACACAAGCGTTTATAACTTCTTGTGCTCTTCTTTGTAACTCTGGGTTACCTCTTTGTACAGAAGCAAAGTCTAAGTCTGCAGATCCTTCACCAGAGGATATGGATGATGCAGCACCACCACCTAATCCAATCAACATAGATTGACCACCTAAAACGATTAATTTGGCTCCTGGTGTGATTTTTTCATTCTTCAAAGCCAATTGAGGTCTAATGGCACCCATTCCACCAGCTAACATAATTGGCTTATGGAATCCCCTATACTCTCCATCAACCTCGGTCAACAAGGTTCTAAAATAACCATTGATAGCTGGTCTACCGAACTCATTGTTGAAAGCTGCCGATCCAATAGGTGCTTCAATCATGATGTCCAAAGATGAGGCTATGTGATTTGGTTTACCAATATCTTTTTCCCATGGCTGAGGTAAAGTAGGAATATTCAAATCAGATACAGAGAACCCTGATAAACCAGCTTTAGATTTAGATCCTCTACCAACGGCACCTTCATCTCTAATTTCACCTCCAGATCCAGTGGCAGCACCAGCAAATGGAGAGACTGCAGTTGGATGATTATGAGTCTCTACTTTCACTAATGTTTGTATGCTTTCTTTAATTGAATTCCACTCCTTAGTAACAAAATCTGGTGTAAAAAAGAAACCCTCCGGACCTTCGAAAACTGCTGCATTATCAGAATAAGCAGAAACTGTATATTTTGGATTCTTTTGATGAGTATTCCTGATCATCTTGAATAATGAGTACTCCTTTTTTTCCCCATCTATAGTCCAATCAGCATTGAAAATCTTATGACGACAATGTTCAGAGTTAACTTGGGCAAACATGAATAGTTCGACATCGGTAGGATCCCTACCTATGATATTTGTAAATGCATTTGTCAAATACTCTATTTCACCTTGGTCTAATGCCAATCCCAATTCTTTATTGGCTTGTGGGATATCCTTAATAGTAACTAAAGGTTTTGGCTTGTGATGGGCAAACAAATCGTCATAATTGGGATGAGTATAAATTGCCTGAGTCATTCTGTCAAAGACTGACAACTTTTCAGGTGGTATTTCTTTATCTGTTTTGATCAATAATGACAAACCTCTTTCGATTCTTTCAACATAATCACCCAAACCACAAATATTTGATATGTCGGTGGCTTTCGAACTCCATGGTGAGATTGTACCTGGTCTTGGTAAAATTTGAATTAATTTCCCATTTGGAGTGGCACCAAGGGAAGCTTTGATCAATTCTTCATTTGTAGCTTTCTCATCGTAAGTTAACAAAACTTTCAATAAATTCAATTGTTTTTCACCAATGGGTTTCTTCAATGAGATGTAATGGGTATATTGATTAGCTATTTCAGCATCTATTCCCAATTCGGAGATCAAATTCTGAACTCTGAATGGAGATAAAGCTTTTGGTCCTGGTAAAATCAAAAATTCACTCATAGTGAAAGATCTCTAGAGTTCATTTTTTTTTTTTTTGTTTCTCTTCCTTCTATCTAATCTTATTTCTCCCTTTTTTGACTCTACTCATCTCTTCATGGCTCAAGGTAATTTAAAGTTGAAAAAAACATCAACAACCAAAACCAAGAAACAAACACCAAAGAAAGCTGCTCCTAAGATTATAAAACCAAAGAAATCAAGAGCAAAGGAGGATCAAAAGCTAACAAAACTTCATCAAGGTCAACTTATGAAAAGTACTGAGAAGTTGATCGCTAGCAGAGTAGGTCACTTGGAATTAATCAAAGGGTCAAGAAGACAATTACAAAATGAAAAATGAGATATTCACATTCCCTTATAAACAGATTAAGGATGTTGAAATAGGAAAGGTCATAATAGAAAAGACGAACGAGGTTACAGACGTCACTCCCAATATATATATTTAAATATTTGTTTTCTCCAAAGCTTTGTTTAGTTCATCTATCTTCTTTGGTTGAATCAAGAAATCAAAGCCAGGGGCAATTTTCATACTTTGTTCATTAATCCATGAATTATATTTATCAGAATTTGTAGTAGATTTCAATTCCAAATTCTGTACCCAACTGTCAATATCAATATTCAATTTTGGTGGTATGGTATTTGTCAAAGGAATGTTATAATTTGAGATAATTGGTTTTGGCGGTTGATAAGATGGATTCTTTATCAATGGTACTTGCTTGAGAATAGCATCGGCTATTGGTTAGTCTTTCTCATCAATACTGAGTGTCTTACGTACGTTTATCGGTTTCGTCCATCAAAGAGAGAAGAAGAAATATATAATCTGATCGCACGACTATGTTTATTTATGATGACGAATTAATATATAAGCGTTTTCTTGTTTTAAATTGGATAATGACCTATACCCACCTTCTAATCTCATTAGCAAACCACCAAAGGATATGTAAACCGACATTTTGTCATTATCCACGTTTTCTTCAAATTTGTAAACCGTACCATACATGACGTAGTCGTAATCATCAGCTATCGTTCTATCCTCTGGCTTAGGAGGTCTCCAAGACCCATTTGATGTCACCATTGAACTATCGTTACCTAGTGATGATGCTAGAGTAATGGTCAATGAATCTTTGGTTTTTACTGGAAATAACTCATTATTTATATCCAAAGTTATATTGATATCTTGAGATGTAGATGAATGGCCAGTGATTCTGCACACTTTTGTATATCTACCTGGGTCGGTAGAGTCCACAATGAACATATCTTCAAACAAAATGGTGGACATGATGACGATGAGGCTAGAGGAGAGATAATTTTTTTCGAGCAAATGAAAACAAATATGTTTTCAGACTTGGTGAAAAGAGATGGTGCTATTTATGATCAACCTGGTGTTCAGTTCGTATTCGCTTTGATTGGATTCATCTTGTTGAATTTACTTGCTATTTGTGTACATCACGCTTATCTCAAATTAACAAATTCGGCAAATTCCTACAAACAATTTGAAGAAGAAATTTCGCCTTTTTAAATTAATATACAACATTTATTTATCTAGCAATGCTCAAATTATTACAGGTAATTTGCGCAATAGCATGGTGTCTCGTCGCCGCAGGTCCAGTATTTGGCTTTGCAGCATTGAAACCTATATTAATCAATCAGCATGTTTATGAAGATAGAGAGGATCAAGATCTTTCGCTTAATTTTTTATTTACAGTAGCTTGCATGGTGACAAATATAAGTGCATTACCAGTGGGATCGATCTTAGATTCCTATGGTCCAAAAGTCACCGGTATCATTGGTTCATTTATTTTATGGGCGGCATGTTTGTGTTTGAAATTTGATGCTTATCTATCTGGATATACTTTATTAGCATTGGGAGGTCCATTTGTTTTCATTTCATGTTTCCAATTGGCAAATAGTTTTCCAAAAAACTCCGGTTTAATATTAGCTTTATTAACTGGTGCATTCGACTCATCATCGGCGTTGTTTTTGTTTTATAGAATTTACTATTTCAAAGTGGAAAAGTTATCAATCTCAAGCTTTTTCACCATCTACATGGTTGTTCCATTTTTCATTTTAATATGTCAGATCTTCATTATGCCACGCGATAGTTATAAAACCGTTGGTTCTCTTGCTAAAATAGCTGAGATAGGTGTTGATGAAACCGAAAATGATTATCAACCCACCATCTCCGAAACAACATCATTATTAATCCGTCGAGAATCCACCGCACTGAGGGTCTCAGCCAAATCTGCTTATGAATTGGAAGCAGACTCTAGGTTGATTAAGTCCACTGGAGGCGTATTCGGAATACTTCATGGCAACTCTATCGGTGAACAATTATCATCTCCATGGTTTATATTGATGACTTTATTTACAACTATTCAAATGTTGAGAATCAATTACTTCGTTGCCACTGTTAAAGCCCAAGAAACATACTTGTATAACGAAGAGATGGCTATTGCTATCAATCACTTCTTTGACATTGCTTTACCCGTGGGTGGATTAATCTCCATTCCATTCATAGGGTTGATTTTAGATAACTTGACCACTTTGACTGTATTGATCATTTTAACCAGTTTATCATTATTCATCGGTGTATGTGGGTTGCTTTCCGTTCCTTTTGCTACTTATGCCGGTATCATCGCTTTGGTGATGTATAGACCGTTTTATTATACTGCAGTCAGTGATTTCTGTGCAAAAGTGTTTGGATATGACACATTTGGAACCGTTTACGGTTTCATCATTGCATTTTCTGGTATTTGCAATATCTTGACTCAAGTAATGGACAAAATCACCCATGAGTATTTCAATTTAAACCCAACACCGGTCAATTCCGTTTTGACTGGTTTGACCGCGGTGTTTGGATTGATCTTGATTTTATTTGTCAAATCACAATCGGCACAAATGAAGAGAAAAAATTTGGAAATGGAAGCTCAAGAAGCTATCGATAGACACGTTCCTAGCTAATTAAATATTATTTAGACTTGTAAAGTATATGCATTTTGTTAAATTTTTATAAATCTTATTCAGCGCCGCACCTAACTTTGGAAGCGGTAAATTTTGTTCCTTCAATGAGGTTACATTGGAGAAAAGCTTTGATTTTAATTGCAATATGTACCCTATTGATATTCTGGAAACAGAGATTGACATTAAATAAAGAGAAAGTTTATGAGAAGGTGGATATAATAAGTGAGCGAAACAAGATCAAACTATCGTCGAACTGTGGAGAGCTAACCAAAATTGAAAAGTTCGACCCACTAGTATACAAGAAGAAAAAATGGATTAAGGATAAGACAAGACAACTTAGGAAGTTACACAAGCATGACAAATATGATTACACTAGTGATATAAAGAATGAATTTAACAAATTGTGTCATCGACAAGTGGAAATTGAGAGATCTTTGGTGGAAAACTTACATCAACTAAGATCTTGCGACCAACCTACAAGAGGAGAAGGAAGAGGTATCGTCATACCAGTTGAAAACATCGATAATGTATTACGATTGGTTAGAGTTTTGAAAAGCGATCTACCTATTCAATTCGTATCTCACTCTGAATCAGATCGTTTGAAAAAGTATGGTACGGTGATTAAAGTTAATGGACCTTTGCTAATACAAGCTGCATTATATAACACTTTTGATGAATTTATCGTCATATCAGAACATGTACTACCCTTGGTTGATCTCGAGCGATTCTTCGCATTTGACAGGTTCAAAGAACGTGGTATTTATTTATTCAAAAGTCCTACGGTATTGAGCAACAGAATCACAAAGTTTACTCCGGGATTTCATGAAACCGCTAGTTTATTACAATTATTGGTCCCTAAAAAAGGCTATACATCCAAATTTTTCGATCAACAATTCTCATTTTTGATAGACACTCATTTAATGGTGATGAAAAAAAGCGTCGTTTCAACAGGGTTAAAAATATCCGAGTACATGTTCAGTCAACAATTGGTTAAGCTACGAGTGGTTGACTCTGATCTCATTTGGCTTGGACAAGAGATTGCTGGGGTGAGTATACCATTCAATTTCAATTACGCGGTGGCTGCTGGTGTCTACACACCAACAGAACTACAATCCAGAGAAATTTGCTCGAGCTCATATGGTCAAGTCTCAGATAAGGATGATGTCACTTTGTTGTATGTGACCACGCATCAATTGGAAAACTCGCTAAATTCTAAATTTAAATTTTTATTTGATAGATATAAAGTCAAAAAGACAGAACACGTAAGTCTTTTTAATCTGCAGAACAGCATCAATAAGATTGATTTGTCGATCTATTCCAAACTTATTGGAAATCCATTAACGATTGAAAATATCATTAAGCCCCCAACTTTGTTGAATAAAGTTTATGTACATAGTTTTGAAGAGCCAGATGAAGCTTGGATGTTGCAAAAAAACGATTTTGATTTGAAATACCCTTATTATTGTGTTTATGAGATTGTTGGGAATCCTCTTAAAGAAGGAACAAGGGGGTTAACAGTGAATATCGACACAGATCTACAGAAGAAATATCATGAAATTATAAAACGGTGGTTAGGCGATGAATTTAATTGATGAAAAGGTATGATTCTTTACCTTCTTCTAATGATCTCTGTTTATCAAACTGTTCAACTTTGAACTACACTCTCAAGACCTGGCATTTGTTGGTGAATGTGGTACTATTACCGATAGACTTATTTCGATCGAGACAAAGATCAAGATCTCAAATATGATCCCAAATCAAGATGTCTCCGCTAAGTCTTTTGCTTATAAAAAAGTAATCTATAGAGTTGAAGTTTGGGCTTGAGTAGCTTGTATAGAAGATTTATAGGCGACTCGATTGGTTCGTCTTTCATTTTGCAATATTTTCCGTCTATATGGACTGATAACTCGGCCAACGTAAATTTTATTTCTAATTGAACCTACCTCTAGTAATTGCAATTAATGAAGCTCTCAATTTTTTTATTAATGGGGTCAGTCTACAATAACAGTCGGTGTTTTCTGTTTGGTTTGTACCAAATCTTTGTAATCGAACTGAATATCTACGCCACTCCAAAATTTCAAGCTTCAAAAGCAAAATTTTAGCTCCTCGTAGCTTACTACTCAGATTGGTTATAGTCTTTTACATTTAAATTAGCCGTAATCACCACAGGAGGAAGAGTAAGATTAAGTCGGATAATTTAAACAAAATCTACTTGGACCTTGTAAAAACCCCCAACTCAACAAGTCGTGACTGTTTGTCCGAGTGGTTAAGGAGATGGCCTGCTAAGCCATTGGGCTTTGCCCGCGCAAGTTCGAACCTTGCAGCAGTCGATTATTTTTTTGCTTTCAAAAACATTGTTCTAGACACTTGAACTGTCCTAAACACACAAATATCACTGAGATTACCAGTTGCATTACTTGTTGAATACCCTCTATTACAAGCTAACATGTGGACAAAAGAATTTTTTATTTGTAGTAATTTTGCACGTTCTTCAACTAAACAACGAATCATTGCAAAACTAACGAAGTACTTACGAAAATCTATCATTGGCATTTTACATAGTTTTGAAGTGCAGCTTAAATCCATCAAGTAAAGTTTCAGATACGCCAGTCAAGGATCAAAGGAATAGTTTAGGATCTCTATTGACTTTTGATTTCACTAGTCTCAATTAAAAGCTGTACTCCTTGAACACTCTTGATGATTTTTTTTGACATTAGCGCCGTGTTTTATTTCATTCTGTACGACATTTTTAACTTTTGACTTATTAAAAATGTAGTGTGTTATTAGAATCACTCAATTCAAACATTTCATGTAAGATGTTGAGATCTGTAAACTTGAAAACTACCTCATCCAACTTTCAGTCCAATGGTCAGAAGTAAATTCAGATTTTGTTTAACTCTTACTTTATTACTTAAAATTTCTCTCATGTTGCTACGATTTAGCAGCTTTACAGCGACGCGAACAAAATCGAACGAAATTTTTGAAAATGGGGGCTACAATTAAAAAATCATTCAAAAATAATTTTTAGTCAACAACATGTCTAAAAGACACACCAAGAGTCAATCCACATACGTATGTTAAGATCTAGTCCATTGTCGAGAACTACTAACCAATTAAGGCATTCGACAACACTGCCACCAATGTTGCTGCTTCTCAAATGAGAAATGCTCTCAATAACTTGGCAGACACAGTTACCGAAGACAAAGACAAACAAAGATTTGAAAATGAAATGGACAATTTTTTCAGTTTATTCAGAAGATACCTCACCGAAAAGGCTTCGGGTACTACTTTGGAATGGGACAAGATCAGATCTCCAAATCAAGATGAAGTTGTTGAGTATCAAAAATTGACTGAAAAGCCCTCCACCAGTTTAGACAAATTGGCTGTTTTGAAATTAAATGGTGGGTTAGGTACTTCAATGGGTTGTGTTGGACCTAAATCCGTTATTGAAGTCAGAGATGGTAACACATTTTTGGATTTGTCAGTCAGACAAATTGAGCATTTAAACAGAAAATATGATGCTGATGTTCCATTGTTATTGATGAACTCTTTCAATACCGATGCTGACACTGCTAAAATAATTAAAAAATATCAAGGACACAGAATCAGAGTTAAAACTTTCAACCAATCTAGATTTCCTAGAATTTTCAAGGATTCCTTATTGCCTGTTCCTGAATCATTTGACGATCCCTTGGAATGTTGGTACCCACCAGGTCACGGAGATTTATTCGAGGCCTTGGTACAATCTGGGGAATTAGATGCATTGTTAGCCCAGGGAAGAGAAATATTATTTGTTTCAAATGGTGACAATTTGGGTGCTACTGTTGACACCAAAATTTTGGATCATATGATTGAAACTGGTGCTGAATATATTATGGAATTGACTCCAAAAACCAGAGCAGACGTTAAAGGTGGTACTTTAATCAACTACCAAGGTGAAGTTAGATTATTGGAAATTGCTCAAGTACCAAAAGAACACGTTGAAGAATTCAAGAGTATAAAAAAATTCAAATATTTCAACACCAACAATTTATGGATCAATCTTAAAGCCATCAAAAAGTTGGTCGAACAAAATGCCATAGAAGCAGAGATCATTCCAAATCAAAAAACTATTGGAGATGCCAATGTTTTACAGTTGGAAACAGCTGTTGGGGCAGCCATTAGACATTTCAAAGGAGCTCATGGGGTTGTTGTTCCAAGATCAAGATTTCTTCCAGTTAAAACATGTTCTGATTTATTGCTTGTGAAGTCAGATTTATTCTACCTCGAGCATGGAGCTTTGAAATTGGATCCAACAAGAGACGGATTTTCAAACCCATTGATCAAATTAGGTAGTCATTTTAAAAAAGTCTCTGGATTTCAATCCAGAATCCCTCACATGCCAAAAATCTTAGAGTTGGACCATTTAACAATCACCGGTAATGTTTCAATCGGTAAAGGTGTTCAATTAAAAGGTACCGTTATTATTGTTTGTAATGATGGAGATAAAATCGAGATTCCAAATGGATCAATATTGGAAAACGTAGTGGTTACAGGAAATTTGACCATCTTAGAACATTAATATATATTCAGATACATCTTCGTCTCCTTTATAATTTTCAATATACTGCTTTAAATCTTGTTTAAACTCCTCAATCTTCTTTTGCATTTCTGGAAGCATACGTTTGCTTTCCTCAACAACTTGCAATTGCTTCGTCAATTCATAGCCATCCAATGTTTTGCAATACTCCTCTTGTTCCTCAAGCTCTTTCTCATACAATTTTTCCTCTTTGATCAAACGCTTCAACGCGTTAGCCTTGATTTGTAATGGTGAAATCATAAAAAATAGTGTAAATCTTTTTCATTCCAACCGCCACTACTTTTTTTACCGCCACTACTTTTTTTTTCCAACTCGTCTCGAACTTTACACGCCTTGATCACAAAATACACATCCTTGATCTTGACGATTGAATTATGCCAAGGAGTTGGGATATGAAGAAGGTCAGTAGTTCTATCAGCAATACTGCTTATATGATGGGTCAACAAGGACACGCCAAACTTGGGACCCGAGTTATCGTGAGCGTGTATTGAGAATCTCAAATGGAACGGGAAAATCAATTCAACCAAATTGGAATACGCGTCGTTGCGCTTGATCATTTCAAAAGCTATCTTTGCAACCATTTTTTTGTACTTCTTCCTACTCATTAATTTTGCATGAGATTGCAAGTCTTCATCCATAAACTTGGAAAAGCCTCTAAATAACGCCAACCTAGGGTGTCCAACCGTGGTGATATCTTGACGCAATTGACCGGTATCCGTGTCGCATGCTGATACCAAAATTTTCCGACAAGTTTCACTCTCGTCGTCCAATTGACTAGGAATGTAATGCACCAAATCGTCAAGGGGTAAATCAAAATCTTGAAGCTTGAAAATTTCAGGAAGGGAGCTAAAGGTAAGTGGATCGTAATCGACCGGTTTAATTCTCGCATACATTTTTCTCAACATCTTGGAATATGTGTTAACCTTGTCGTCATCCACGGCTATGCAATCACTAAAGACGTGCCCATCGGAGACAATCTCAATAATCATTCCAGGGGGATATATGTCACCCACTGCAAGCGAGAAATCAATCAACCTAGTCAACGCCAATTCTTCTCCTTTGTCGGGATATTCACTAGCGACTTTCTCAATATTTGACGATTTGCATGGGAAAGCGGGCAAAACAGCTCGAATTGGTTGCCAACGAGAAGTGAAGAACTCGACGCTTTGTTTGAATAAATATTTTCCTTCATCCCATCGATCATTTTGTACCGTATGCTTCAATTTTTTGCTAAACAAATCAACAATAATGTTCGCATCAAATTCAGTCAGTTTATAAATTGGATAATGTATATTAGACGACACGAGCAATTTCAAAAACCACAATTCAAAATCAGTAATAGGGAATTTACAGGTGATAACTCCTTGAATATACCCTTCTCTTTGCTTTTCCCAAATATAGTACTCCCCCGATGTCATTCTCTTCATATCTCCATATTGTTTTGGATCGACTCCACCATTGATAACTCCACTAAAGCCATTGTAGTTGCGAAAAATATACTCGTCGCCTTTTGTATAAATTTGTTTTACATATTCATAACTTGTCATTTTCCTACCCGTGTATTATGGAAATCTAAAGTTTATATATCATTTTCTCTTTCCTAGATGATACGTGAATTGATGTAAGTATTTAGGATAAAATAAAATTAAAATCCTGTTGGAAACATCCACCCATGCTTTTTCTAATTATTATATTTACAACATTGATCTATTTCAGCCTTCCAAGCAAGATACCAACTGTGCCAATCTACGTGTCGTTCCTTTCGAGTTACACCAATTTAGATCAATTGGATATTTATCGTAGATACCTTCGAAACAAGTTGGAAAAATATGGATTGGTTCGAATTTATTTTGCATCCAGGTGGAACATACTAATTAGCAAGCCTGAATATTTACAGCAATTGTTCAAGGACGAAACTTTTGCCAAGAGTGGTAATCACATTAAAATTCCCAATAGCGTATTAGCAACTTATACTGGAGACAACATTATTAGTGCCAATGGTGACTTATGGAAATTATATCGTGAAGTGGTTGCGCATAGTATACAGTTTCCCGATTTATCAAAAATTGAGGAAAACACAAAAGAGTTGATCGAGCAAATTCAATCTGGATTTGTAACCGATGTATTGCAGAAATATGCTTTAAAGAATGTTGGCGATGCCATTATAGGTGTTGAGTTGACTAGTTTACATGAAAGGATCAAATACATTAAGCGACAAATTTTTAAACCTTTTTACTTGAACTTTCCTATTTTTGACACATTCAGAAGTGGAACCAAAAAGGAGGTGGAAAATTTTAGAAACGAATATGGAAAGAAGTTGTTTAAAGAGCACGAGAACCTAGCCGCTAACGCATTAGTGAATGCAATAGGTAAATTGACATATAAGCAATTTTTGGATAACGCCGTTATCCTCATGGTCGCTGGCCACGAGAATCCACTATTATTGATGCTTTCGTTGTTGTATGTTATTGCTAAGTATCCTCATGTACAAGAACAAATAAGAGTTGAAGGAGAACCTTATGCTACAGCAGTTATTTATGAGACACTTCGCATGTTTCCGCCATTGGGCCAGATCATTAATAGGTGCACCACAAAGCAAGTGAACTTAGGTCCTTTCAAAATTCCAAAGGGTGTTTATGTAGGTTACCATAATTTAGCAACTGGCAGAGATCGAAACGTATGGGATCGTCCTGATACTTTTGACCCTAGCCGGTGGGGGACCACGGCGGCAGAAATCAATCAAAATTATTTAAATGCTAAAAGTCAAGCTAAGTTACCCGCTTTTCATGGAAGAAAAAGAGCTTGTTTGGGAGAGAAATTTGCTCTATATCAAGCAAAACAATTTCTTACCTCGATTGTGAAATACAACGTATCACTTGATCCAGAATGGAAAGAAAAGTTCACTCCTGCTGGTCCAATTTGTCCATTAAATTTGAAAGTTATACTTTCCTAAATATTATATATATATATATATGATTCAATAACTTGTTTCTCTCCATGTATTGCGCATTGCCTTGGAATAGACGAGTGCTAATCATTGCTATTGTTACATTGGCAGGTTGCCTTGGTCCCATATCAGGCAATATCTACATTCCTATCCTTCCACAATTGTCAGATGTTTTTTCGGTTTCAACTTCAGTTATCAATGGTACGGTCTCAGTGTTTATGATTGTTTTCGCAATAGCGCCATTGTTTTGGGCGACATGGGCAGATTATGGTGGCAGAAAAACATTATACATCCCATTGATCATATTCATTATTGCAAACATTCTACTAGCTTCCGTTCCTGCCAATATAGTCTCTTTGTATATTCTACGAGTACTTCAAGCTTTAGGTGCGTCTAGTGTTTTATCGGTTGGAGCAGGCACAATTGCAGATATAATTGAGCCTAAGCATCGGGCAAAAGCTATCTCAGTGTTCATGTGGGGTCCTCAATTAGGCCCAGTTGTGGGTCCAATCTTATCCATAATCCCTTGGAGGTGGATTTTTGCTTTATTGGCTCTATTAGGATTCATAATATACCTATTAATATTATTTTTCTTACCTGAAACATTACGATACTTGGTTGGAAATTGTGAAATTTACAAAGAAAAGATTATTATAAGACCTAAGCTTCGACAAAAGAAAGTAGTCGAAGGGTATCCCAAACCTCCTAAACCAAGCTTAAAAAATTACTGGAAACTTTTGAAATACAAACCTGTTTTACTATGCTCCATAAATGCTGGATTATTATTTGCTTCCTTTTATGGACTCATGATCACATTTGCCCAAGTTTTGCAACAACAGTATCATTTCAACAATATCCAAAGCAGCGTGGGTTATATTTGTCCTGGAGTTTCACTTATTATTGGATCTACAGTAGGTGGGTATCTATCTGATAAATTAATGAAGAAAGGATACATACCAGAGCGTAGGTTCATGTTACAATTGTTTGGTTTATTTATTTCCATGACGGGTACAATTGGGTACGCATGGACGGTTCATAAACATGTACACGTTGCAGTTGTGTTTGTTTTTACTTTTTTATCTGGGTTTGGAATGACTTGGGTGTTTGTAGTTAATACCACGTACTTAACCGAGTGCACCCCAAATCAAGCTGCAACCAATGTCGCCATAGGGAATTTTATGAGAAATGCCGCTGCTGCGATATGCACTGCAATCATCGATCCAATCATAAAAAAAATCGGATTTGTGTGGTGTTTGACAGGGTTAGGTTTGTTGAACTTGATGGGAATAGGATTTGTGATAGTTCTTTTAAAGTATGGACCTAAATGGAGAAAAGAATATATATAAACAATTTTGTTTGTAAATTTAGGAACGCAAAAAAAAATGTGCCTGAGTGACAGGACTCGAACCTGCAATCCCTTGATCCGTAGTCAAGTGCCTTACCATTAGGCCACACCCAGTACAAGTTGCGTTTGTTAGCAATACGAGCTAGTAGAGTGTAAATTGAGTGTTAATTGTTTTAGGAGGGAGGTAAGATTATATATTCGAAATCTTAAGCTACTAAAAGTTACTTTTCAGTTAAAGAGATAAAGTCTCATATTTATAGTTCGCGGCTATCTTCTCGACTACCCCTACTTGCAGACAGGACATGCTGGCGTTAACTATTGTAACTACTACTTTAGGTAATAACCTTATTTAGTTTGAACCTTATTCAAGTCACACATTCTCAGTTGAAACAATTAGTTGCCAAGCTATGCCTGAATAGGGATAGGAGGTAGCGCATAAAGATCCTAACCTTATATGTTCCTACAGCGTTTTTTGTCTTACCAAAGTACAAGTCCACCAAGAAAAGTTACGTTTTGAGCTTCATTCCGTATATTAAAAAACTGTATAAGATCGTATGGTGATGTGAGGAACAAGGCCAAGATGCTTCCACCATCAATAAGTATTAACAAATGGATTGAGGAGAATGGAGATTTGTTGAAACCTTCAGTCAACAACTACTGCCTACATCGCGGACGAATCACCGTGAAGATTGTGGGTGGTCCTTGTGAATGTAGTGATTATCACATTAATTAAATTCCATAATATTTTCATCAAATTAAAGGAACTTTATGTTTGAAAGTCGTCGACGGTGGTATATTTAAAGATGTGTTGATCCATGAGGGAAACTCCTTTTTGTTACCTGCAAATGTGCCTAATAATACATGTTGGTACGAAAACACCATTGGAGTAGTTGTTGAACAAGATAGACCCACCGGTCTCAACGATCAAGTCAAATGGTATTGTCAAAAATGTAAATTCATAATCCATGAAAAAGAGTTCTATTTGGTCGATTTGAGTACGCAAATCAGGGAAGTTATTGTTGAATTTGACGGAGACATTGAAGCAAGAACGTGTGGAAATGCGGTGCGATCAAGTCATCAAAAAGATAATAAATAATAATAATAATAAATAGTCTATCTAATGTCTATACAACTCCTCACCTTTCTCAAAAACCCAATCGACAAGGTGCTCAACCGGCTCATCAAACATGATGGGTAAGAATGGAACGATTCCCAATCCAATGGAGATAGGACCATATACTCTGATTGGTTTGATTGACACATTTTTCAACATTTTTGAAGAATAATTGACTGCAGTGTGAATCGTAAACGCAGGTAACGCCATTGAGGCAATACTTTGAAAGACACCTCTCTTCACCGCAGTCAATTTCCAATCGGAATCGACTTTGGAATGTTCAGATAAGAATGTTTTTGCTGCAACTTCATTTGCTTTTGGTTCAGGATCCCATGGTTTCAAACCTGGCATATATTTACCCTCAGCTTGCATTTTAGTAACCCAAGCTGCAAAAGAAACATCACCAATGATATAAGCCCATGATACTCCATACATGAAAGTGACAAAGTTGGGGTGAGCAACTGGTCTAAACGACTCACCCACTTCACTCGCATAAGCCAAAGCCCTATTCGAAGCTTTGACCAAATTCTTCACTCTATTGAAATAGGCCAAGTATCTAATTGATCCTTCATCCTTTTCAGGCTCTTCTTGAGACCCTTTTATTTTCTCAATTGTATTTGACATTGCTCTATAATCGCACACAAAATTTTGATAATTAATAAATTTACCTCATGAAATTAGTTATACGATTTACAAATTCAAACTCATCTACAGATCAGGTTCCAGATCTATCTATTCCTATATCCAGCTTTGATAATGTTCATGTTTCGTGGTTGAAGTCTACAATACGAGAGAAAGTCCCACAATCTTCGAATAAGAGATTACGATTGATCTATAATGGAAGGGTGTTGAACGAGAAAACAGAGTTGAAGGAAGTAGTCAAACCTAATCAAGCTTTCGTCCATTGTGTGATTGGCGAAGAATTGTCAGCATCACAACTTGCTCAGGAAAGTCTGTTGGACAAACCACAAGAAGTGTCAACAACGGAAATTATCGGCTTTGATAGATTGTTACAACAAGGATTTTCACAGGAGGATGTGTCAGATCTAAGACGTCAATTCAATTTGATGTATGGAGAGTCCGAACCAAGGGCTGATATCGATGATATTGAAGAGAATGAACAGCGTCAAAGAGAATTGAGACAATTGGAGGAAAGATGGATAGAATCAACAAACAACAACGAAGTGGTCGAAGAAGTTCAACCAATACAACAATTGGAAGACGAGAGTCATGTTAATGAAGATTTATTACTCGGTTTTTGTATTGGAGTATTTCTTGGAGTGGTTGCAATAGTATTTTTACTTGCTGATGAAACAGTGTTCAACAAACGTCAAAAGATGTCTATAATAGCTGGTCTATTCATCAATTTTTCGTTAGCAATTATTAGAGGTCAATGGATTTGAAATATATGATCTACCAGCCCGTATTAATTTGTAGAATTCCCATGTCAACACTAGGGCATTAAGATGATCACATTGTTTTTCTCGCCAAAAGCTTGACGCTCGCCAACTCCGTAAGATTTAGAACAGACAAGCAACACGGTAATAGCTTTGGCTGCCGCACAAAGAAAGAAATTTTTGTATTGGAAAAAATATTCAATTTTATAGATGAGATCAATCCGGGTATGTTACAGCATTAAGTTTTTTAATTTATAATTTTTTTTTTTTTTTCAGTTTACTCCATATGACGAATTCAGTCAAGATCTTACGAACAATACAACAAGTAAGACAATGGAGACTACAGTGTTTGCTAAATAGGGAAACAGTTGGATTTGTACCCACCATGGGAGCATTACATCCCGGACATTGCTCTTTGGTTGATCAATCTACAAAGGAAAATGCCAAAACTGTTGTGTCAATTTTTGTCAATCCGTCTCAATTTGGTCCTCATGAAGATCTAGACAATTATCCTCGAACTTTAGATCGAGATTTGGAAATGCTACATAATGTAGATGCAGTGTTTGTACCAAAGACATCTGAAATGTATCCCCTGGGGATCGTGCTTGATGTTAATGCTCAAAAAGGGACATTTGTTACTGTTCATGGTAGAAGCGAACAATTGGAAGGAGTAACTAGACCACAATTTTTCAGAGGAGTAGCTACTGTTGTAACAAAATTATTGAATGTCGTACAACCAACCAGGGTCTATTTTGGTCAAAAAGATGCTCAACAATGTGTGGTGATAAAAAATTTGGTCAAAGACTTGTTGATACCCACCGAAGTACGAGTCATGCCTACACTACGAGAGAAGAACGGATTGGCAATGTCATCAAGAAACGAATATCTATCAAATAATATGAAAAATAAATGTGCATTGATCTATAAAGGTTTGAATGAAGGAAAAAAATTTACAAAGTCAAAAGATATAATAGAAGCATTTACAAAAGTACTAGAACAAGATCGTGATCTTGAAATTGAATACATTGCATTAAGTCATCCTGAAACTTTGGAAGATTTGGATTCGGTAATACCAGGAGCGATATTATCAACCGCGGTTAAAGTACCCAAAGAAAATAGTCATGAAAAAGCTAGATTAATAGATAATGTTATATTTTGAAAAATTTATAGCCAAATTCTAACAACCATACCGGGTCTACGCACGTAACGCAGTTCATGTATTCCTTTGATGTGAGAATCAATTCGTGGTAAACCACATAATTTGAATTGAGATTACTATTCAACAAACAGCTGGTTGGATGAAGGTACATTTTCATGTATGTGTGACGAAGATTGAAGAATTCAGGGTTTCCACTGATGTTCATTTTCGCAATTTTTGCCAGTTGTTGATAGAATGAAGCACATAAGCATTTTTTCACATTTTCATCATTGGATCTCAAGATTGGCAATTTATTTTTCTTCATTATTAAAAGCAATTGGTTTCGTATTTCTCTTGCTCGATATAACGACTTTAAGTTTATGAAATTTCTGCTACACCATTGATTTATATTAGATTTCACATTGTTCCATTGATTGAATACATTAGATAATGTTAAATGATCGGATTCTGAAATAATGAATTTTTCTCTCGCTGCATCTGCCTCGTCAGCTCTTTCTTTTGGACGATGAAAAATGTTGGGAACAGACAACATGGCAACAATGGTTATGATTTCCTCAGAACATTCAAACTCAACTGATTTAAGGATAAGTTTGGACAAGGTTGGCTCAATTGGAAATTTACACATGTCATAACCTAATGAAGTAAGTTTGCCTTGATCATCTAATGCGTCCATTGCCCATAAGTCATACAAAGAGCAGACAAGCAAATCTTTTGGCGGAGGATCCAAGAAGGGAAAGTTTTCAATATCATTGATCTTCAAAGATTTCAAGAGCAACATGATGTTACTCAAATTTGTTCTTTGAATTTCAGGTATAGGTTGTTGATATATTTCATCAATGGCTCGCTCAGTGTACAATCGATAAGCGATCCCTGGACCCGTTCTCCCTGCTCTCCCTGCTCGTTGTTCAGCATTGGCAACTGAGATAGGAACCACTTGTAAGGCGTCCATACCTAATTTAGGATTAAAAACTTTAACTTTGACCAAACCTGAGTCTATAACATATTTTATCCCATCGACAGTTAATGACGTTTCTGCTATGTTAGTTGCTATGACCACTTTTCTCCGTTGAGCGTCTTTTTTTCTAAAAATTCGTTTTTGTAACTCTGGTGGCATAGTTGAGTATATTGGATATATGTCTATTGGAGGAGGATCTTCCAATAACTTCAATTTTTCATTTAACAAATCACAAGTGGTTTCAATATCTTCTTGTCCCGTCATGAATACAAGAATATCACCATCGTTTTGATAATCTTTTGTTTGTGAGTTTTTCAAGTGGATGGATAATACTTGTTTTACGGCATTTTCAACATAATCCATGGTTACATTTTTGTTGAAAAATGTGTCAACAGGATAAGTCCTACCAGGAATTGTGAATTGTGGAGCAGCACCAAAAAAGTTTGTAAACCTATTGGCGTTCATGGTGGCACTTGTAACTATCAACTTCAAGTCTCTTCTTTTTTTAATCAAATTTCTAAATAGCCCAAGAAGGATGTCTGTGCTCAATGTTCGCTCGTGCGCTTCATCCATGATGATGCAGCTATAGGAATTTAAGTTCGGATCGGCTAATATTTCTCTTAATAATATACCTTCAGTCATGTATTTTATGATAGTCGAATCGCTTGTTTTATCTTCGAATCTAATAGAATAACCAACTTCTTCACCCAAGGGACAATTCATTTCCTGGCTAACTCTTTTTGCAACCGAAGTAGCAGCCACTCTTCTTGGTTGAGTACAGCAAATGGTTTGTTTATCACCATATGTGTTTTTTGCAAACCCTTCTTCATACAAATATTGAGTCAATTGAGTTGTTTTACCCGAACCTGTTTCACCAATAACAATGGTTACTTGATTATCGCGAATAGTATTTATTAGTTCATCTCTCACTGTGAAAACGGGTAGACTCTTTCTATCGATTAAGCCAATTTCCTCCTGTATCACCTCATTTTCCTCTGTTTCTTCTTCAACGATTCCTGCTCTTTCTTTTGCTTGTTGAGCTTTTTCCTTCTTTGAGCGTCGGTTTATCACCAGTAGCGAGCCTTGTTTAGCCATTGATGCTAGTTCTGAGGTAGTATCTTTTATTGGATTGATGGTAGGTCCGATGGTTTTAGCGCCAAATACTTCCAAATATTGTTTCAGCTGTTCCAAAAAAGGAGGGACCACTACTTCGGATGTAATTTGTATCTTTGAGCTATCAAGATGAGAATAATCCGGACGACTTATAACTGGTTCAGTTTTTGGTATGGTTTCTGGTTCCACTTTTTGTGTGTGTTCCACTTCTATGGCATGTTGGTTTATCTTTGGCTTGGTGACAAGATTCGGCACTTCTTTAAATCTTGCAGCATCTTGTTTTTTTATTCTTTTAAAGGAGACTTTCGAGTCACTTTTCTTTATCGGAACGAGATCATCCAATTCATCGTCCAAATCAACAGTCAATCTTTTTTGTTTAGTTTTTACTTTTAGTTTATCCTTGGGTTCGTTATTTTCTTTTGTCGAATTTTCTTGTATATATTCGTACAACTCATTTCCTTCATTTATACCTAAGATTTTGACAAAGGTATTAAATTCATCTTTTGATTTCTCTTGATATGATATTATTGTACTCACTAGTGAATCATTGACTTGTTTATTCAAAAGTTGATGAATTTTATTTTTTATACCATCCATGATGAAAAAAGTATCAAAACTAGTACAAAATTATTTTCAAGATGCCATTTTAGCTGAATGTCATTTAACCCCACCACCTCGGAATTCATTGGAGATGAATTACATACTTGATAGTTTTCGAAAATTCGCACTGATTGATTGTGTGAAAAGAGATGAAGGTCGACTAGATATCGTATTCAACTGTAAGCAAAACTTATTTAGTCCTAATCATAGCGCAACATCAAGATTTAAAGACGAAGTTGCCTCGAAATTGGCGAGGATACTGGCGATTCCACGCTATTCATATATAGATGAAAAGTTTTTGAACGATGAGCGGGAAATTGAATTTCAGTCCTCTTTCATAACTGGTTCTAGGCCATTTATCACTGACCTCGATAGAGATCAAAAATTCAATTATCAGAAATTCCACAAATTTGACAAGATCAATGTTATTACTGATCCAAAACGTATAATACACAAACTACTTTAATTTCTCTACATCTTTTTCCAAAACGTCATTCAAATAGTTCAACCCCATTTGTTGTTTAAGTAAGATTTTTGATAACTTATTGATGATTTCCTGAGTGTGTAATTGTTCCTTATCGTTGTTTTGATGTGTATCAATATCATTGTTTAATGCATTAACTGAGTAATCAAATTGATATTTCATTTCCTGAGCCCTTTCTTTAAGTATGGATAATCTTGCAAAGATATCACTCAATTTTCCAAACGCACCATTTGGATCATTCAATTTCATGGTTAAAAGGTCAAATTGTTTTGATATTTCCTCTTCTTCAGGTAATAATGGGTACCCTTTCAATTTCAATATTGCTAAAGCTGTTGCTAATCTCAATAGTCTCCTGCTCAATTTTGTATGTCTTGCTTTTGCCTTGAGTATTCTAGTAGTATTTTCAAGGTCATGTTTCGAAGATAAAGCAGTTAAATTTTCATTTATATTATTGAGCAAGATTCTCGATTTGGCTACATGGTCCAATTGAGTCTCGATTCTTAATGCGACATCACTAAACGATGAGATTTTTATTGGATAGTATGATGCGCCAGGTCTTTTCCCCATGGCGGTATCCCAATCTTCTGGTGTCTCGTCTTGTGGCCTTGGCTGGTTCATTAATAGGTTGATTTCTTGGTCGGAGAATTTGTTATATAGGTGAGTTTTCAATGCGCATTTACTTGATTTGGGATCCCACTGTTCCCATATTTTCTGGAGTTGGTCATTGACAGGAGGAGTATACGTATTGACTTGCTGCTGCAGTTGCTGCTGTGAGGGGGCTTGCACCTGTGTCTGTTGTTGTTGTTGTTGTTGTTGTGGCTGTTGTGACTGTTGTGACTGTGATGGTTGACTCCAACTAAAAGAGGGTTGAGGATTATTCGTGGTTCCTTGTTGTTGGTTGAATGTTGATTGTGGTTGTTGATTGAGTCCAGACTGTTGATTGAGTCCCGATTGTAATGGTTGGTTAGGTCCTGGCTGTGATTGTTGATTTAATCCTGTTGTTGTCGGTTTCCCAAATAAAGACAGTGAAGGATTATTGGTGGTATTCTGTTGAGACAGAGAAGCTCCAAATGCTGGTTTATTAAACAATCCTCCGCTTGAGGAATTGGATCCAAACAAACCTCCTGTATTGCTTCCAAACATTTATATGATTTACTAGTGTTTTGAGTATTTTTTGTTGATGAGAGAGCGAAAAAAAAATATAACCAAAAGGTATAAAATGAGTTTATATTAAATGCGAATTAGTTTTTTGAATTTATAAATTGTTCAGTTAGTTTCACATCATTCTTATCTGTCTTATAGATTGGATTCTTCTTATCGTGTATCTGATCTTCAACACCTGGTATTTTCTTTGTCAACTTCATGTTTTCAAACACACATTGACTTAACAATTTTTCTGACGAACGACAACGACTGAAATATTGGTTATTTTGTTCTAAACAGTCGTAGTGTAATTTGAATTGGTCAAAACAGTACTTGTTTAAGTCTTTTAATACACTTATAGCACACCTTGTGACTCTTCTACCTTCTTTCAAACAATCTAATGTTCCTCCATTATGTTCATCCTTGCATTGCATAAAGTCGTCATTGAGTGGTTTACATCTGTCACCAATATAGTATGATGCGGACAATAATGGGGCGGAGGTTGCTCCCACTTCGTCTACTTCTGGTATATTCTTAGGCAATGGGGTTTCTTCTTTATTTTGCCATTCTTTTCTACCAACGAAAGCGTCCATAATGTATAGATTTAAAAAAATTTGAATTGTAATTCTCGTTTTTTCGTTGGTTAACGAAATTGGAAAGGAAACGCAAAAAAAAAAGACAATGTTATACATCAATCGATTTCAATCCTATCAACCTATATATGTTTAGTACTTCAACTACGGTATCATTGTTGGATGATTTCATCAATTGTTTGAGATAAGATGGAAATTCTAATTTGATGGAGGACACTTTACTCTGTAGGTTTTGTAGTATATTACTACGAGGGGAATTTAGTAGAAACTGACTGGTATTAATAATTGAAAGATACAACCCAGTTAATTTTCTCAAGTTTTTCTCATCCAAGCATTGATCGAACTGAATGATTTGATCGTTTAATAAAAGGGTTAATTTCGAATAAGTTTTCAATTCTATAATTTGTTCTCTTTTGCGTAGGATTTCACTCAATTGATTTGAATTTGAAACAAATTTGTCTTGATATTTTATGATTACACTGTTGAATTCTTTCAAATCATCGATGATGGAATGTATCAATTGCTCACTGCCATTTATGGATTTACCTAACTTGATGAAATTGCTATAATCGTTATTGACCAAGTCTAGCAAAGTTTGATTTAAAGTTGTTGATAAATTTTTTAGATCCTTGATCAATATCTCCAATGAAGTGAATCGGTGATTCTCATATAGAAATTTATCAATTTGTGATACATCAAACTGTTTAAAATCGGTGTTATTTATTGATTGTGGGAATGGAAAGTCATCGGTTCCATTTAAAATATCGATATCATTATTCATGGTTTTCTCTTTGAATTTTCGCGCACCAATTTGGAATCAGCATATTAATCAAAACTGTATATTTGTTTTAATTTCTCATTGGTTCGTCAGCCACAATTCATGTCAAAGACGAACAGTTGCAATCATATTCGTCAATAATATACAAGGGAATAAATATATGTAAACCTTGGACCATATTCGAACTCATTTTGGTGTATGATTTTTAGTAGTGCGTAGCGTATGTTGCAAGCTAGCCAGATGGACTCAATAAGCCTAATCTCAAAGGCTGAAAAACGTCGTTCAACAACTGTAATCCAATTTTAAAGGAGATCAATGTAGCGACTTTTGTTATTAGGAAATGAAGGGGGTCCAAAGATAGGTCATTAAAAGTTTACATTTGAGTGGATATAGAGTTGGCACCCTTCATACAAGCACTTTTTAAGGCTCAATTGATTGTTCTGACCTAAAATTATTGATCGTTCTTTGAAAATCAAAGCAAACTTCAAAACTAAAAAAGAGGATAGTAGTTGGTTATTTCGTTTGAATAAAGCTTGAATATTAGTCGAAGCCAAAGAGTGAAACATAGATAGAGCTTGACTATTAGTCGCAGCCAAAGAGTGAAGTATGTAATCGTAAGTTTAATGTTTTCGACCCTTCAAAGATCAAAAGGAAACTCATGAGTTTTTAAACGTTTACGCTTTTTTTTTTGCAATTCTCGTGGTCATAGAGAAACGTCAACGTCGTCAGTTTAACACTTCATAAGTGTCACACCCCATAAATGTCATACTCCATAATTAGCCTCTACAAGATTGTTCTCTCAAATATGTTTTACTGTTTTACGTCTACCTCTTTAAGATTTTTATTACTCAACCATCCGCATCGGTCCGGTACGTAGCGTCAATTTTTTTGCATTTATCTCTCCCCACACTCTAGACTTTTGATTCACAATTTCTTTACAAAATTCACTACGAGAAACAATATATGCAGGATAAACCGTCTGCGGCGTACTGGACCGCTGCGGATGGTTAACTACACCAAAAAAGAGTGCGCAGAGGCGAATTGTGGAGTTTGAAATCCTGTGGAGTGTGAGTCCCACGACGTTACTAGAATTACCATGAGAAGATACACACCAGCCGAATTCAGCCTCTACTTCATAGCTGCAATTACCCTTTGCTCACCATCGATACATTTTTTAACAATGCAAATTTCAAAAGTCTGAGTCTACCTCTAATCGGGGACGAATTTCACTCGGCTAATCTATCTTCTCCACCATATTAAGTAATCCGAGTTTTGGGTTAAACCAAAACATGATTAGAGAATTTGAGACAAATGCGCTATTTTGTCACTACATTTGACTAATCCATTTTTGGACCCATAATTACATATTTAAATCTTTAGATATGATTGACTAATAGTGATTGGCTACTGATTATGATTCTATTATGGAAGAATGGTGCATGACTTCAACAGCTGTCTAGATAACTCGCCTAATTTTAGTCCACAGAGGCAAAATTCGGAATGGCGAGATTTTAAACTGCAAATCATCAACGAATGTTTATAATTCATATTGTGAAATTGAACAATAAACGGTTTATTTTTTAGATTGTAAATTTTTGTCGACAGTAAACAATTTAGCCGTTGAATTAGTCAACTATTGTGAATTGTAATTGTGGTTGTAGAACAGGCTCGGATTGACCAGTTATCGAATATGTAGAATAGAATAAAGGGCATTAATACAATCAATCGAAGTGGGAGATCTCAAGTATCAAAATCTACGTCAACACTACGCTTTAGTGATTCATGCGCATATTGCAACATGGTTGCATTTTTTAAATTTTGCGCTTTACGCAAAAAAAAACGCTTTGATCAAGAACATGAAATTTTGATTATTGTCTCATATTTTTACAGAACTCAATAGAAAGATCAGATCATATCATTTACTATGTAGATATTGAGTTTATACAGTACGTAGAGAAGGCTGTCCAATTGTGGTTTACTGATAGGTGAAACTCTAGAGATAAGATAAGTTGATGCTGTCAATTGTACTTATTCCTTGGCTTGGAAAAAGCTTAGTCCCCTTTGACGAAATATATTTCAAATTTGTAGATGAAGGGTAAATTTCTCCAGAACTGAAGCGGTTACGTAAATGCATTGACTTTTTGTTATCGGATCCCCGATTTTAAAGATAGACTCCCTGTATCGTGATTGCTTGGATATTGAGATAACAAAAAATAAATTCCTATCGTTCAATAAGAAGGCAGAAAAATTGAGCAGTTTTTACAGCGCTTAAAAATCGGGATCCCTATTGAATATGTGAGATAATTAAACAGTCTGCAACAATTTCTAAAGAGATTGTTATCAACAGTAAACAATACTTGATAACTTTCTATCAACAATATAGATAATAGGAAAACGTTTTTGAGACAAAAAGACAAGATGAATTTGTATTGTTGAAACTGGATTATTTTAAGTTTCAATTTTTTTCATACAAATTATTTTACGAATTTGGTATTGGAATAAAAGCGCAATAGGTGGCCCCTGCACTGGCATCACACAAAAATATTAACTTTACACAAAAATGATGTCATAGAAAACGAAAAATGTGTATATTTCAGTTTTTCATGTGAAGATATTCATAGTTTGAGTGAATTATTTGATTGCAATTGAGTCATTTATTGACTCCACGTTGTGACCACATTGACGATTTAGCTAACTCAAAGTATTTATGTTGAATTGCAAATTGATCTATGATGCATTGAATGGAACAATAACGTCAAATAACCAGATCAAGTGATTAGTCATAAACAGACTCATGAAAAGTGTCAAAAAAGAAAGAAATAAAAAAATAAAACAAGAGAGTTATAATAATTAAGATTATGAGTTTGGAAACATCCACAGCAGAATGTGTGTTCACCCCTGAACAAGAGAAATGGGATGTTTCAATCAGAATTTCACCTTGTCCGATAAACCTACACGCTATTTCCTAATTAGTGTGATTACATTCTCCTGTAATTGCATAATATAATTACACAAACGTAAAGGTTTAACCGTTTAACGTATGTGTACACTTATCTCTTATATACACTACCATACTATACTTTTATATTTTTTTTTTTTTTTTGCAATCTCACACAATTTGTATATAGTTACAAATTCACCATTGAATATAAATAAATCACTATATTTCCCTATATCTACTCTTTCTCTCTAGTTAGAACTCATTCAACAATGTCCACTGCTGTGTATTATCCTACTCATAACAACATGTCCATGGATGAGAATAACAACAGCCTTTCCTTTTCCTCAAGACAAACTTTACCTTCATTATCTCACTTGATGCCACCGGTTGGTAATAGTGCCCAAGGTAACAATGATTTCAACACATCACCAAACTCTTCTGCTTTCCATAATAGCTATTACCAAACTGGTAATAATCAACCAATAGCTCAATCAATAGAGTACAATTCTCCAGTGTCCACTACTCAAACAACACCATCTTCAAATTCAAGTGCAACTTACACTTCTTTTAATCAACAACCCACAACTAATTTATACCCTCATCATGAGACTTCATTAAGCACATCACCAACAACTTCAGTCTCCCCTATTTCCCCATCGTCTTCAATCACTACTAGTGCTTCCTCAATTAATGATTCTACTACTGGACTTAATAAAAAATGTATTTGTAAATTGAATCCCAACAAAATCCCAAGACCTAGAAATGCATTTATATTATTTAGACAGAAATATCATCAAACTGTTTTAGATGAAGGTACCGTTATACGTACCAACCCTGAAGTAAGTAGAGAGTTGGGTAGAAGATGGAGAAGTTTAAAACCCGATGATCGTGAATATTGGACTAATTTGGCAGAAGAGGAGAAGAAAAATCATGCAAAGAAGTATCCAAATTATAAATATACTCCCAGAAGAAATGGTAAAAATAAAGATTGCCCAGCATGTAAGGATAAATTGAGTTTATCAAAAAGAAACAATTCAATTTCTGATATTCACCATGCTCAACAATTGCACCAAGCTGCTCAAGCACAAGAACAATATCAAGCTTTGCTCAAACAACAACAACAATTGAATAATACTTATCAAAGTTACGTTGTTCCATCTCAAAATTCCATAGGCGCAAATATGTCCTTTGTTCAACAATCGGCAAACCCATTCCAATTTTATGAACAAGACAAATATTCAACAATGAATGTTTACAGTATTACTAGTCAACAAAATGTTAATGCGGGTCATGAACAACAACCATTATTGTTGAACAATTACTCCTCCTTGCAACAACCACAGAATGAATATTCTACGTCACTCGATCATAGATATAGTTATCCCCATATCTACACACAACAACAACAACAACAACAACAACAACAACAACAACAACAACAACAACAAGTACAGCCACAACAACAACCACAGATTCAACAACATCAACAACAACCGCAACATGGTGCTACTACTTATGGAAGTGCTGGTCAAACCATAAATGGTACTTCAGCCGTTGTGTATCCTGCATTTGACACATTTTCGCAACATCAATAATCTTTAAAATAAAGCCATAGAAATAAAATAAAAACTATAAAATTTACGAAAAAAAATATTATTCAAACATTCGAAGTGCTTATTTAGGAATATTCGTACAAGCTCAAAATTTAGGCAGGGACTGATTCATAGTTAGATTGTATAGATGAATAAAAGAAATGTATTAAAGAAATAGTTTTTTTGCTTGTTTTGGTCAATCGTAATTTAATTATCAAATTTCAGATCACAATCTATTTGGTGCATGGGTCTGGTTTGATTATTTGTAATTCAATTGCAATTACAATTGTAAGAACACAATAGTTCTGAATTTAAAAGATTAATTGAATACGAATAGCGCATTATGAGCAATTGAACAATTATCGATGGTTGTGAAATTCAAATATGGAGATCTAAAGATTAGTTTGTTTGTTTATTAAGTAACTGGCTTGAAAGTGATTTAAGAAAAATTCGTAATTGCAAAAAAAATCAAAGTTTATTGGAAGAAATTATTTTAGTACACAAAACATGGCTTTTACCCTTTTTTTTTATATTCTGTTTATTTAAACTTCCATTCGACGATCAATTACATAATTATCTAATTACATAATTATACCATTTCGTATGGTTATAATAACTCCACCCCATTTATCTATGTTATCTTCAAAGTTGTCCCAACAATTTTGGAATCAGTATGATACCTTACATCTCCCTTAAAAGTGAGAAACGGTGATCGATCTTTTACTGTTTTTGTTCTATTGTCCGCGGATGAAATCTTGAAATCTATAAAGATTCGAAATATGCTGGACGTTTCTTGGCACTGCAGAGTCTATTAAATTGAAAATCCTCAAAGCTCAGAGTTGTGACGTTGATGACATAACTTAATTTACATTCGGTACCTTGAATTTTTACAAAACTGCACTCCGTTCTGATTAAAAGAAGTTATGCATATATTGTAACATGGTTACATTCTCAATATTACCTTGCTGTCTGTTCAAATGTCAAGGTTTTTTTGTTCTATTTTATTATTTATGTCTCATTCTCAGGTACCGATATTTTAGACAATAGAATATGACTTCGCTTAAGATCAATAATATCTTAAACAATCTCAGACCACTTCATGGCTTTGATTATTGAGACGTTTTCCAATTGTTCTTCTGCATGGTTCAGCTAACTGCAGATATAGATTATTTCAATAATAAGGCTCAAATGATTAATTATCTGATGTCTAGGTAAAGTGCGGACCCTTCCCCCCCCCCCCCCTGACTGTTGGGGGGTCGTTGGGGGTCCGCACTTTACATGAATAAAGAACATTGTTTTAAAATCTGGACCTCCATAATCTTTATTTGTACATCGAGAAATAACAAATTTTGAAAGTCTTTGATATAAATTGAATGAGTGATTTCCTCTTTTTAAATGAGATATCTTAAAGGATGTCGATTTACGGTAACCTTGTGGGTTTCACACTCCAGGGGATTTCACACTCCAAAATTCTCCTCGCACGCTCAATAGATTTGGCTATTTAGATAGAAGTTAAGGTAAAAGAGTAGAGCGTATCCGAGAAAAAACTATGCAGAGGGAAATCATGAAATTTAAAGTCCACTACCTCAATACAGTACCATATTGAACCAGTTGTGTGGAGTTACCGAAGCTTACGTTAGTCCATTGAGTAATCGTGTCTGGTTGATCGCGCTAAATCAATTAACAATCCACAACATATCGTCAATTTAAATTTATAGTCGCGTTTCCGCAGTGGGATCTTTGTATTGTTTTGTGTAACGTCAACCATCCGCAGCGGTCCAGTGCGCAGCCAACTATTTATCTTGCATATATTGTCTTCAATACTAAATTTCGTGAAGAAATTGTAAAATCAGGTCTTAAGTAGGGGTAGAGATTATGTGCAGAAATAAAAGTTACCCAATGCAGATTTGCTACTACGATATGTACAATTAGAGTTTCAAAAAATTAGTCTTACGAAGTGAAATTATTACCTGAAACATCAATTTGGCAATTTTTTTATCAAATAATTAAATATCCTCGCCTATACCGTCTAATGTGATAACTTCGCCTGGCTTAAATGGAGGTAAGCCCAAATAAGGACACCCATCGCATCTAAACGCATCACCCAATGCACAAGAGCCACATCCTCCTGTTTTCCCCTTGACTGTGAAATCGATCTCGCTTAAATCTTCTTCTTTGAATTTTATTCTGTTTTTCAATTTTTCCTCAATTTTCATTGCTTCTTCGTTTGCTGATCTCGCCATGCTACTCAACAATGAGTCTTGTAATGATCTTTGATTTGACTCCTCTTTCTCTTCCAACTCTTTCAATCCACAGGTACAATCTTTACAAGCTTTTCTTCTCCTTTTCCCATTTGGCAACTCACATTTTTTGGGTATTATCAAATTATCACTTTTAGATTCTTTTATCAAATCATCCTCATTTATTATCTCATCATCAGAATCATCTTCAGAATTGTCACTGAAATATGTTAGTTTGGTATTAGTGAATTTTCTTTTAGTGGTATATTCACTTTCTTCTTCATCAGTATTAGTTGCACTCAGATCGGTCAAACCAGGGGTGGGCGAAGTCAATTTTTTGAACATGAGAGATAGTTTCTTCTTTTCAGTTGGTTTCTTCCTTAACAACACACTTGAAGTTGTTGTAGGTTTAGGTTTGATCCATTTCCCATTGTCTATTATAAATCCCGTCATCAACACGTCTATTTTTTGATCAATTGGTAAATCTCCCTTGAAAATCCCATCAGGCTTCAATAAATCATACATCAATTGTATCAACAGTATCGGCATTTCCTTTTCTTCATTAGGATTGATGTATATTATCTCATCATATGACGCCTTGTTCAATATCACATCTCCTTTGGTGACACGGTTAATTATTTGTTGCTCCAAACTGTAACGTTCGTGTTCCTTTGCAATAGACTCTTTTATACTGAGCACAAGATGCTCGTCTGTTACCACAGTAGGGTGAAGTAATAATAGTATTGAACTCATGGCTTGAATAGTTTGATAATGGGGTGGTTTTATATGTTATCTCGGATTAGTAATTTTATTAAAATTTTTTTAATCAGTTAATAATATTTCTTTTTTTTTCTGTTCTCTTCTATCTAAAGTTAATGCTGCAATACTCTATGTGCAGGCAGAGATAACATAATCAATTTTATCAATTTGATCATTGGTTACATGAATGTCATTACTAAAGTCGTGGCTGTTCAAACCGGTGCAGCCATGGTTTGGTGAATCACTATGGTATCCATGTAGAAACGACACTTATGGAAACCAAGTCCATTTAGACTTATATCACAATGACTTGATTCCACATCCATTTGTTAATGATAATCATGTGGAATTACAATGGATTCAGGAAATGGATTGGGAGTATCGGTGTTTATTCAATTGTACCACGTCAGACTCATTATTAATTTTTGAAGGATTGGATACATTTGCCTCTGTCTCACTTAATGATGAGATTATTTTGCACAACACAAATGCATTTCATAGACACAAAATCCATTTGAAAACACTAGAGGAGAATGAATTAAGAATTATATTCAATAGTTCTTACTTAGAGGGGAAAAAATTGCAATCTATACACGGTGAAAAACAAGTGTGGAATGGAGATTCTTCAAGGGTGTACGTGAGAAAACCCCAACATCAGTATGGATGGGACTGGCAGCCAACTTTTCATACTGTTGGGCCATGGAGACCCGTGAGACTAATAACGGAGCCGTATGTAGATGATATATTTATCAAATACCAATTGAGTGATGATTTAACAATTGCGTATTTATCAATCGAGATATCAGCGTTTAAATTAGACACTTTTGAATTTGCTATAAATGGTGAAATCATTAGTTGTAATGAAGAGAGGTTCAATTATACCTTGGAGTCAGTGAATTTATGGTATCCAAAACAATTGGGAACCCCATATTTATACAACTTTGAGGTTATATCAAATAATCAACTGATAAAATTAGTAAAGTTTGGATTTAGAAAGATCGAACTATTACAACCTTTCTACTTTAAAGTTAATAATATTCCTTTACAAGTTTATGGGGTTAATTGGATTCCATTGAATGCTTTTATTTCAAATTCAACCGTTGATGAATATCACAAAATGATACATTTGATCAACGACGCCAACTTCAACTTGATACGGGTATGGGGTGGAGGGATTTATGAGATTGATGAGTTTTACACAAAGTGCGACGAATTGGGTATTCTTATATGGCAAGATTTCATGTTTTCGTGTGGAATATATCCCGACTCAGACATTGAAAAGGAAATAGAAGATCAAATAATCAGATTGAGAAAGTTTACAAGTATAGTCGTTTATAGTGGAAATAATGAAGATTATCAATTGGCAGATCTGTTGGGTCTAGACATTAATAATCAATCTCAATTTCCTGCAAAAAACATCTATGAAACATTGATACCTACTAAACTCGGTCAATTATCAAATCGAGTGGTTTATCGATACGGATCACCATATTCAAATAACTCTACTTCAGCTAACGACGAATCAATTGGTGATTGTCACCAGTGGAAAGTATGGTTGAATGACATGGAACCATATCAAAATTGGATGAAACTATCCGCTAAGTTTGTATCTGAATTCGGCATGTTTTCATTACCTTCCATGTACACCTTAACCAAGTACATTCATGAGTCTCAATTATTTCCATATTCATCAATGATAGATTCTCATTCAAATGCTGATAAATACTACCTTAGATTGAATCATTATTTACAAACAAATTTCAACTACATTAGTGAAGATTTGTCTGAATTCATCTACCTCTCTCAATTACTACAATCCGATGCTTTGTCGCTAGCATATAGGTATTGGAGATACAAATGGAAAGATTATGAAGTCGGAGGTATAATTCTATGGCAAATGAATGACTGTTGGCCGGGCCTATCGTGGTCAATCATCGATTATGAAAAATTACCGAAACTAGCTTACTATGGGATAAGAAGAGAGCTTCAAAGTAATGTAATTGGGTTGTATCGAACAAGAGATAGTCAAAAACCAACCCAGACGATTCTTAAATCCGATTCTGTCTCCATATGGATATTGGGTAGTGAAATAGACGCTTGTTTAAAAGTGGAATTTTACCATGGTAACGGACTGCTTTATCACACTGAGACTTTCAATCCAACTAACAATACAACAGTGGTTGAAAACTACCCGGTGCTAGATCACACAATTGTTCATGCGAAATTGATCAAAAATTCCAAAGTGATAGCAAGAGCAAGCGATTGGCCGACTTTAAAACGTACAAACATCACAAACAAAAATTTGAATATAAGTTATTTAAATAATGGAACGTTTCTATTCACAACTGATAAACCCGTGAAAGGGTTACAACTTGAGTTTGATCAGCCTTACGTGTACAGCGACAATGGCATTGATTTGTTCCCCAATGACCCACAAATAATCCATGTTTACGATTTCAATGAATCTGCAGGTGTTCATAGAGTTAAATATTATTCTTCAGTTGTTACCTGAATCACGTCCTTGTGATCGTGAGTACTAATTTATTTTTAATTTCTCCAGAAGCTTAAATTGAGTCTACAAGATCACAACAAAATTATTCATTGTCTATTAAGAATTAACAAGTTGGAGAACTTGACTTATCGTCATCAGTGTCATCATTGTTCCATTCAAAGTCAATTTTATCTCTGAAGGTAATTTTTCTAATCATTTTCGATATGGCGGTAGAATTGGCGAAATTTGAGTGTTATCAAAATTGAAGTTTTCGGGTTCATGAGTTTTGATAACTGAAGGACATCACTGATTTCTGCAGACCTTTACAAAACAAAATTGTTAAAAATGTTCATTTATTGTCTATTTATATTAATACATTGGAGAACTATAACTTATCGTCATCGGTGTCATCATTGTTCGATTCAAAATCAGTTTCATCTTCATCTTTGAAACTAGTTTTTCTAATCAATTTCGATAATGGCGGTAGAATTGGCGGTATTTGATTAGTTTTTGGTGAATTTATTGGAGCCGATGACGACCTACTGGAGTTAGGGGATGCGTTACCATTTAAACTATGGCTTCTGGAATGGGAAAACTTTACTTGTTGTGGTGAAGATAATGACATTAGTGATAATACCGCATCTTGTTCATTTTTAGGTTCTTGGTTGAATGCTATGTTTAAAGGAGGTAGTTTTATTTCTTTATCATCTGGTGGTTTGCGTTGTCCATGATTAAAAGATGTTCTCGATTTTCGCCTGGATAAAGCTGCCAATAATGCATTTTGCGCACTTGATTCTTCATCTGGCGATGCAATTTTCTTCTCTTCCATTTCATTTAGAACTGGTGATTGTTGTAAAAATTTACCATCAAAGGAATTGCGACTTCTCCGAGTTGCTTTCGATATGGGGGATTGTTGAAGTGTTTGTAAGTTTAGATTTGTTCGAGTTAACAGGGTTGAAGGTATCCAAGTGGAAGATTGTGACGATGATGACGATAATGATGATGATTTTTGTTTTTTTGTAGGGGACGATTTAGAATCAAATTCCAATTCTGTAAATGTTATCTTATGATCATGATTTTGTATTTTTCCAAACGCACTAGACAAATTCTGTTTCAAAGTAGTACTTATCTCAGACAAATCCTTACTTGGAGACTCATTTTGAAATAACTTTTTGGCTGATGGGAAATATTGGGGGGTTTTCTGAACCTTTGACTTCCGCTCATCCTCAGAGTGTCTTGGTGTCTTTATCAACTGTGCTGCACTATATGGAGAGTTTACATTCTGATACACGATTTTCCCATCTGGGGACTTGTAGGAACCCGAGCTTGTTCTTTTGTACGACGGAGTGAAAGGTAGTAGACCTGTTTGTTTTGGCGGCTCGGGCGTGTGTAGAAACTGTCCTGAGTGTCTCTTCTTATTTGATGGAGGAGATGGTGTTTTCAACTTTGGTGAGCCAATAGGTGTGGATGGTTTCCCTGTAGTACTCATTATGATTGCGTGTTGATCATTATTATTTATTTTTTTTTTTCTTCTGTTGTTATTTTTTGTTTTGGTTTGACTTGTTTTCTTTTTCCCTTTGTAACCGTTTTTATCATCAGTAGTGTACGTTTAGTCAATCGAAAATTTATTCACAAACTGTAAACAAGAGTAGCATGAACCAACTACCATCTAATCCCATGTTCCAACTACGAAATAAACCCAACAATGGACAACGAATACTGTTTGGAATAAATCCAATAGATACACCAATACCGTCTTCTCAATTCAAAAGACGGTCTACTTTACTATCCACCCCTGCATCTAATGTCAAACGAAGACAAAGTTCAACCTTCAACTCCATAGTGACTACACGTCCCCCATCTCAAACACCACTACGAAATTCACAAACGGTGGATCTACGTCCGATAAAAGATAAAAAATATCAAGAGTTAATACAAAAAGAAGTCTATTCGTTTTTAGTAGAAAACAAATTCGAATTAAAAACTAATATAACCTTGACTGAAACCACTTTGAAATCACCAACGCAAAAAAACTTCAATGAGATATTCAAATTCTTGTTTAATCAATTGGAACCATCTTATGTGTTTCAAAAGCCAGTCGATCAAGAAATGATTACTTTATTGAAAGTTGTAAAATATCCATTCTTACACCTGATATCACGCTCACATTTCGCAGCGGTGGGAGGGTCAAATTGGCCTAATTTCTTAGGTATATTATATTGGTTAGTCAAACTAAACTTGGAATTGACAAATCTAACACCGGAAGATTTCATTGTTGAGGATGAATTCGATAGAATCCATATAAAGTATACCACCGATTCATATGATTTGTTTATAAATGGAGATGAAGAAGGAGACGTGTATTATGAGAGTATGAAACTGAAATTGGATGAATTGAGGCGAAAATTGGATAGTGCGAAACAGGATTTGTCTGATCAACGAGACGAGTTAATTGATAAAATCAACCTGTTGGAACAACAAGTGTACGAGCGAGATATAGTGGATGAAAAAACAATCGCATTGGAAGACGATTTTATGAAATTGAAAGCGTTCAATGAAACTGTCAAGAAAAGAATACCCGAGTGGAATTCAAAGCTTCAAGAGTCATCAGATCAACTCGAACTGTTGAAGGAAGATTATAACCAACTGATGGAAGAAAAAAAGCAATTGGTTATTCAATTGCAAAACTCAAATAAATCAGAAAATCAAATCAATCAACTATTCATAACCAGGGATCAATTGTCAAAAGATATAGAAAGTATAACTGATAAAATATCCGATTTGAAACTGAAATTACATGGTAAATCGCATGAATTTGATTCAAATTTCGATAAATTGAATAAATTATGTGGTCAATACAATGACATTTGTCGTAGTGTCAACCATGAAAGTGAATACAAATTCTCAATCACGATAAATCAAGATTTAAACAATGAATCTAAAGGTTTTGCAAAACATGAAATATTCTCACAGGATCCTTCCAAAGAATTTAACCATTGGCAACAGAAACGAATTGATATTGATAATAAACGTAGCTCAGAATATGAAACCACTCGTCAAATAAATGAAGAATTTCAATCTATAGTAGAGAAAATCAAAGAACAAACTTTAAACATTGAAGAACTCAAATCAAAAGATAATGAATTGAAGAAAAACATTGAGGAAGTACAACAACAAATGTATATTGACCAAGAAAATTATTCAAAAGAAATCAACAAGATGGATCATCAAAGTCGAGAGATTAAAAACTCAATAAGCGCTGACATTTTGGAATTGGAAGGTAAACTACGAGATACCTACATAATACGAAGTAAAGTTCAAGAAGAGATCTCTCTCAAGAGACAAGAAATGGATGAATATCAAACTAGAATTTCCTCGTTTGTAATAAATTTCAGAACAGATATCCAAGAGAAGTTGATTAAAGTTGATGACTTGATTCAACCGGAATTGGAAAAGGTATAGTAAAACAGATTTTTTTTTTCTTCTTTTCCTCGCGTAACATAATCTATATAATGTCTGATCTAAACGTATTCGTTACATCTGATTTAACTTCCTCAGAACGAAGGATATCCCCTCAATGGAACTTACGTTATCTTAAAGAAAAACTACGTACCATTACTGGTATTGAGCCCGAGAATCAACTTATCAAATATTTCCCTAGCCAATACTCAAATGAATACGTGGAAATATCATCACCAAATGAAGAGGAAGTTTTACTATCACATTTAAATATCAAATCAATGTCAAGGATCCACGTTGAAGACTTCAACCCAGATTCAGACATGCATCAGTTGAATTCAGACTCTGTGTCTGAGTTCAAACTAAGTGAAGAGGAATACGCAAGGAGAAAAGACTCAGTTTTAAATTGGAAACAAACTCAAAAATTGGGTAGATTCGATCCTGAATACGACCAAATGCAAAAACAAGCAGCGTTGGAAAATGAAGAAAAAGTATCAAAAATGTCAATTGGCGATCGTTGTAGAATCATCAATATCGAAGGTGAAAGAAGAGGAGTGATAAGGTTTATTGGCAAAATCGACTTTCTCGATAAACAAGAGAGTTACTGGATTGGGATAGAGTTCGACGAGCCCGTAGGCAGAAACAGCGGTTACATAGATGGTAAGAAGATATTTGAATGTAGACCGAACCACGGTAGTGTTGTTAAGCCTAAACAAGTTGAAGTTGGAGATTTTCCAGAATTAGATTTGTTTAGTGACGACGAAGAATTGTAATATTGAAACATTTTTATAGCCGGAGACAAAAAAAAATAATGATAAAATAAAAGTAACGAAAAACGAAAAAAGTTGAGTCTTTAAATCACCGTTCTCAATGGCTGCCTTCGACGAGATATACGACTATGTGGAAAAAGATACTTTCATTAAATATTTCAGAGTATCGATCTTTGTATTTGCATATCTAGTTTTCAGAAAATATTACTCAAATTGGGCTGCCAAAAAACAATCTGATCATCAATTAAAAGTGGATGCATTTGAAAAAGAAAATAAACCAGAACAAGATAGAATAGCCAAAGAAAACGAAATTGAACTATTGGAATCAGAATCTAAACAATTTGGTTGGGGAAAGAAAACTAGAAGAAATATAAAAATCACCGAACATGTTCTCAATGACATAGCAGCAGAGCAGAATTCACAAAACCAAAGCTTTTACAATGCTCAAGAAGACGCTGATATCGAGCATTTGTTAGAAGATTAATATACATGTAGACTTTATTTCCTCCTCCCACCCCTCTTTGATTTACACGACTGGTGGCACTGGCTCCTATTTGATGCCATCGCACAAAAAAAAATTATCTGAAAATATCATCATGTCTGATCCATTTCTATCAGATCCTAAAAGAAAAAGGAATAGAATAGTGGTAGATGAAGAAATAAGCAGTGAATCTGAGACTGAGCAAATATCAGAAAGAGAAGAATTAAGCTCGGATGAAGAATTCAAAGACGAAAACGCTGCTGATAAACGTCGAAGATTAGCAAAGCAATATCTTGAAAATTTAAAATCGCAAGAATCCCAATTACATGAAGATTTACAAACATTCGATGCCAGAGATTTGGATGACGATATATTATCGAGAAGATTGCAACAAGACGTCGCGGAAACAAAAGGTCATGTATATAGATTTATTGGTAACAAATTATCACAACAATTGGACGACGAGGAATTTATCAAACTAGTGGTCAATAGAGTTGGAAGTCAAAATTTGACAAGTATGTCCATACATTATCCATATCTTTACACAGTCTCAAAAGACATTGAGATCATAAAATGGAATATAACTGGTAAGAAACCAAAAAGAATAAAACACAAAAAAGGTGGTATGAAATTTTTTAACATCAATAAAAACATCAATCTGAATAATCATTGGCAGCAGATAAATTGCATAGCTGCCTCTCCAGATGGAAAATACGTTGTCACGGGAGGCTCAGATTCAAGGTTAATCATATGGTCAAGTGAGAATTTAGCATGTTTAAAAATTCTAGAAACAAGATCTTCTGTCAACTCAATAACTTTCAAAAAAAACAGCGATCAATTGTATGCAGCATGCGCTGATTTGAGAATAAGAACGTACTCAATAAATCAGTACACTCAATTGGAAGTATTATACGGTCACCAAGACAATATCACTGACATTGACTCACTTAATAGAGAAACGTGTGTTTCAGTCGGATCAAGAGATAAAACAGTTATGTTTTGGAAAATTGCAGAAGAATCTAGGTTAACATTCAGAGGTGGTGATTCTGTAGAAAGAAAAAAGAAAGACATTCACTATGAAGGATCTATCGATGTGGTTAGCATGATTGATGAGTCTCATTTTGTAACGGGTTCTGATAATGGTAATATTGCATTATGGTCTTTGGCAAAGAAAAAAGCGTTATTTATTCAAAGATTAGGTCATGGTTTACAACCAGAATTCCAACCGGGCCAAGCTAGTGCTGAAACTAACAATGCATCTCAAGAAATACCACCTCCTCAACCATATTGGATAACATCTGTACATGCTATACAATTTAGTGATGTTTTCATAACAGGGTCGTTTGATGGAAACATAAAGTTCTGGAAATTAGACGAACAACTACGTTCATTTTCATCAATTGGCGAAGTCCATGTAAATGGTATTGTGAATAAAATTGAAAGCTGCGAAATATCAAAAAATGTCATTAAAGTTTTCATACTATTAAGTAAAGAACATAAGTTTGGTAGGTGGATTAAAGCTCCAGGTAGAAATGCATTAGTTAATTTTAATATAAGTATTTAAAATGCTGCTTCATCATTGTCGTCGTCTCCTCCATCGTCATCATCTCCATCATCGAAGTATTTTTCCGCATTATAATCGTCATCATCTTCATCTTCAAATTCATCATCAACGTCTTCTTCTTCTTCCTCTTCTTTTTCCTCATCACCTTCTTTTTTATCTTCTTCTATCAAATTCAACATTTGTTGCTTTAATTGTTTCACCCTTTCTTCTTCCTCGACATTTTCTTGTTTCTCATCACTCAAAAACTCTCGCAATCCACCTTTCGATTTGAATTTCGATAGAGATAACAATTTTTTCTTGTTCTTATTAGTTATCCCCATCACTGAGTATAATTCTTCAGGAAAAAACTCCAAATTATACGGATGCTCTTCAATAGTTCGACCTATTTTCTTGGTCTGTTTGTATCTATCAGAATATCGCTCTATCCCATCGTCATTTTTATTGATATTCTCTTCTATTTTGTCCAAATTACCAGTATAAAATGCCCCTTCTGACATCAAATTTGCAAATGTTATTGATTGTTTGGCAATATCCTTTTCCAGCTCTGTGATTTCACCGTTTACAGGTAGTAGCAACTGAGGCTTCTCAGTGACTTGTGATGTGGATAGAATATCTGCATAATCTAGTCCAAATGGTAAAATAGTTCTGTTTGATCCACCTGACCTTCCACCTCTAAATGACATTGGTGGTGAAAAAAAAAAAAAAAATACACATTATCTTTGGAGAAGACTTATGGATTTCAGTGAAACTGAAGATCAACCATGCTTTGATACTGAAAGAGAGATTGTATATACTTCGAGCCACTTGATTTTATTCCTATTAGAAACATCCTTCTTTTATGAACTGACTACAATAGGATATAAGATATAATGTAAATGATTGCTCGGACTTGCTTTAACTCCATGATCTTTACAATAACTCCTCTAGTAAAGATGTATCAAAAGTACAGAGTGAACCTAAATGATTCTCTGTCTTGTGCCGATGTCACGTATTCTATTGCACTACTGAAACAAGTGTAAATATAAACACCAGTTACGTAATCATTACATAATTTTTCTTTTCATATTACCATATTCATCGATCAATAGATCTATACAATGTCAATGGATATGAATAATCCTCAGTCTGCCGACGGCACATTGGTTATAATGGTAGTTAGAGCCAAACATTTACCAAACAGAAGAAAAATGGATAAACAATCACCTTACGTCGTGGTGCGTTTAAGCACAATAGCCAAAAAGACACCAAGTGATTTCAGAGCTGGTCAGACACCAGAATGGACCCATGAGATACGATTCGATTTGTCTCGAGAAAAGAAACCAGTTTTGAAAATTGACGTACTCGATGAGACAAAGAATGATCCCACTCCCATTGGGAATTGTGAAATCGACGCCTCGGTGATTTTTGCGAATGATCATAAACAAAATGGGAAATACATTCATGATAAATGGTATGAATTGACACAGAACGGTAGAAGAGCGGGTATGATATACCTAGAGATGACGTTTTATCCTTCTGCTCCTGTTTTACCTCCAAAAATTGATAATAGAAACAACGTTTTCATGGATCTAGAAAATATATCGCCTAGCTTGCAAAACGAGAAGAGTATATCTCCGGTTTTCGAAAACAGATCTGAAGTTTTTGTAAGCCTGAATCATGCATCTCCGTTTCAGGAGAGTGCAAGTGATAGATCTGAGGTTTTCGTCAAGATTCAACCTGAGGTCAAGGGAGCTAAGAAGTATGCTGCTAAATTTGCAAGATTCAAAAGCAAATTGAACGAGAAAAAGCCATTGTTTTGGGGAAATCAAAACGAAATTGAACACTTTTCAAGCATAAAAAGAGACATCTCACCAATAAGCAATTACGATTATGAATCTGATGATGAAGTCCCACCAGTACCGCCACATCAAAATACAAAACCTTTGCCATCACCGCCCACGCATAGACTAGAGTCAACGGCTATCCCATTCTCTGCAGACTCAATTGGACTTGAAGATGACGGACCGATGCCGACAAAAGTATTTATGTTGGATCAACAGGTGAAATCTTTGGCTTTCGACGCAAATAAAGAAAATGTTCATCATCCAATCTCGAAAGATGAAATAGATCCTCGATACTATGCTCCTACTCCCTCAGAGCATTTTAACCAAACAATGAGACTTCAAAGTGGAAGTGCAACACATGATGATTTGAAAATAGATACTCGAACTAGTGAAACTGGCTACTTGGGGAACGGTAAATTCTCTCCAAGTGTTTTTCAGAGAATAATAAATGAGGAGGATAAACCTCGAGTACCACCAAAAGTACCTCAAGGGTTGACGGAAATGGAATACTACCTACTAGAAAAGGACAAATATTTAAATGACTTGCAAGGTAAACGAACGTAAATAATACATAAAAATAACTATAACAAGGCTACAGCAAAAGCAATCAAGCCTGCTGTGAGACCATTACGAAGAACATTGGAACCATCTTGAGATGCGCCCTCTTGTGTGACGAACTCGACGATTTCTGAGGTGGAGATTTCTCTGGTAGTTTCATTTGTCAAATTGTAGCCAACGGCTACAATACCTTGAAATGCTGTTAAAGCAGTTTCGATGGCTCTAGCGGACTCAACACTCTTAACAGATTCAACACTAGCCAAAGATCTGACGCTTGCCTCTGATTCGACACTTGCTAAAGACTCAACACTTGCTAACGATTGAGCACTTGCTTCTGACTGAACACTTGCCAAAGATTCATAGTAAACTGAAGCCACTGAGTAAGCAGACTGAGATGACATCGAGGCAATAGACGCTGAGATTGAGGATTGCTCAGCTTCAACTGAAGCCAAGCTTGCTGCTATTAAACTTGCAGACTCCTCTGGAGTATACAGGGTGACGGTAATGGTGACTGTGGAGCTGATGGTTGTATTGATTTCTTCTGACGAAACAACAGCTAACAAAATTGGTAAGATCAATAGTTTGAACATTAAAAGAAAGACTAGGGTAAGATTAAAGTTGTTTGTTTATTTCAAAAAATGGGGATTGACGTTAATATATACGAAAGTCGAGATTTATTATTTTGAAACCAGAAAGTTTAGAAAAAAATATAAATTAAATAAAAGCAATGAAACCACATTAATCTACAGATCCATTTCTATCTTCTTCCTCAAAACATTTTGTGACGTAATCGTTCAATCTGTTTGGCACTGGAATGCTCTAGATCTCAAAGATCGCAGATGAGAATTTGGTCTTGCATGCTTTAAGCCCTCTTGCATCTGATTACGAAACAAAAGAAGCGAGATTGACAAGAAAATTAGTAAACATGAATATTTTTTTCTCCATTATTTTTTTCTCCATCAAAAAACTCATTTTCTTTTTCAATTTCCTTGTCTTTTTGATATTGAGAGCCGCCTTGCGAATCTAGAGCTATTGAAGTATCTTCATCTTCGTCTCCGAAATTCTCTAAATCACGAGGAACACTGTTCATTTGTACACTCGGTGCATGTTTAGTATGATCCAAATTAGAGATCACCTGAGTCAATAGTTTATCCAAAAATTCTTTTGAATTTGCATTTGTCATATTGGACGATCTAACATCTAATTCATAAGTCGGAGCATAATACTCATAGTATCCATTGTAGGGTAATTCTTTGGGTAACATTATTCCGTTACATATTCCTGTCTCAAAAGCCCATGTTCTTGCTACGTTCCGTATGGTATAACCGCCACCACCAACAACCATCATGGGTAGACCAAAAGATCTGACATAATTGACACAATTTGCATGACCTCTCATTGATAAATTAAAAGGACCTAATCTATCACCACTCAAGGAATCTCCTCCACATTGTAGAACAATAGCTGATGGTTGATACCATTCAATTATCTTTTCTATTATCGGTTCAAATATAGATTTATAAGATGCATCATCGATTCCATCTCGAAGCGGTATGTTGACCGAATGATACTTACCTTTTCCTATCCCTATATCTGTCAAGTATCCTGTTCCTGGAAAAAATTCACCAAATTTGTGAAATGAACATGTCATCACTCTATCATTAGTATAAAAAGCTTCCTCAACTCCATCTCCGTGGTGAACATCGGTATCTATATACAAGACTCGAGGGTGATATCTGAGTAATTCGATGATAGCCAATACTATATCATTGGTGTAACAAAACCCACTTGCTTCTGATTTCTTTGCATGATGCAACCCCCCAGCATAGTTGATGACAATATCAGCCGAACCTTGATTCAATCTTTGTGCACCTTCTATTGAACCTCCACATGATATTTTGCAATACTCGGACAACCCATCAAAAACAGGGCAATCCTCTCCAACATTGAATATTGTCTTTTCTCTTTCAAATAAATGAATGTTATCAGGAGTTACTCTATTAATGAAGTCGATGTACTCGTCTGTATGAAATTGTGCAAGTTCGAGGTTTGATGCTGGTTTTGCCCGATATATCTCCATTTTCTTGTTTAGTTCATAGTTCATGATCAACGAGTGAGTCATTCTGATTCTGTGTGGTTTCATACAATGACCTGTTCCATAAAAATAATTTCCCACATCTTGGTCGTAAAAATAAGCTACTCTTCTTTTTGTGGAGTCTACTTTTAATTCATCAAATGGTAATTCTCTATACATTAATTATGTTAAAACTAAAAAAAAAAAAAAAAAAAATTACTACTATCAGACTGAAACGGCATAAACTAAAATGATAAATACCCCAAGAATTGAAGCCACAATTTCTAATATAAATTCAAGGATGATCCCATAAATTCAAAAGGTAAATGTCGGTAGCTCAAGAAGTCGAATTTGCCAATAAATCATACGTTTCGAAATTTGATAAGGGTGGTTTGCCACTACCACCTGGCAGAAAAGTAGCCATTGTTGTTTGTATGGATGCAAGAATTGATCCTGCTGCTTCATTGGGCCTTACTGAAGGAGACGCTCACGTTATTAGAAATGCTGGAGGTAGAGCCAGTGACGCCTTACGTAGTGTTATCATATCTCAAAGATTATTGGGAACTAGGGAGATCATTATTGTCCATCATACAGATTGTGGTATGTTGACATTTACCGATGAGAATTTGAGAGGATTAATTAAAGACTCAGGAGGTAATGCTGATCATATCTCGTTCCTTCCTTTCCCTAATTTAACACAAAGTGTCATTGATGATGTCAATTACTTCAAAAATCATCAGCTCGTCTTGGATGTCCCAGTCACTGGTTATATCTACGATGTTAAAACAGGTAAAATCAATAAAGTCTAATGTTTGTCTTTTAATTTATATATACCAAATAAATATGCGAGTCTTGTGACAACTAAATCAATTGCCATTGCAATTGAATCTCGTGCCAAGTCCACCTTTGAACCTTCTATTTCTTGCCAATTTACTGCAATTTCCTTTATATCAAAATTTTGGATTTCTCCTAGTAATAGAACCTCAACGTCAAATATCCACCTCTCTGTATGCATATGAGGGAATATATTTTTAACAGCTTCGTAGTTGAACATTTTGAATCCACATTGTGTATCTTGCACTCGTCTAATTCCGAATATGAAGACTAAAGTATGTAGGCCGTACATAAGAAAATTTCTAACAAATGAACGTTTGACCACGGCGTCTGTGTTCACCATATGTGCACGAGACCCTATGGCAATTGAAGGTGAATCTTGTAGTTTGAGATATGAATGTAATTTGTCAATGTCGGAGAATTTAGTTGCCCCATCAGCGTCGGCGAATAATGAGTATTTACCACGTGAGTGTAATAACCCATGAGTCACTGCTCCACCTTTGCCTCTATTTTTTTCTAGCTGGACAACTCGTAAAACATGAGGCTGTATGTTAAATTCCCTAGCTTTGGTGATTGCAAAAGCTGCAGTTCCATCAGATGAACCATCATCAACAATAAGTATTTCATATTCTTCTGGATACTTTTTTTGTAAATACTCAATTGACTCGTCCAACATTTTTCCCAATCTGTTAATTTCATTGAAACATGGTATGACCACACTCATTTCAATCTCTGGCTCGAAAATGGTTTTGGGTGTGGCTCGTGGTGGTAATTCATATTTCAAATCTTCATCATCATTTGTTATATAGAAGAATTCATTGGGCAATGGCTTTCTAGGATGATGACTGAATAATATTACAGTAGCATATATTAGCACAATTAAGAGTAATAATACACCAATCCCATAATAAATCATTTGTTGAATAAAATATTTACGTGTTATAAAGTATTAAATTTTCAGCGAAAATATTTATTTACTGAGCGCATTATTAATTGCAACCGCTTGATTAAAATACGATTGAATTCTTATCTTCAATTCATCTTCTTTATCAATTAAATCAAAAATGGATGATGGTTTCAAATCAAGTTCGCATTCATATCCGACAGTGGTATCCTTTCTTGTAGAATCAACCTTCGTAGCTTCGTATCTGATACCTTTGTCCGAATCGGCCCAGCATAATCTATCTTTCTTTCTAATCAATTCAGGGCGATTTAATCGTTTGATCGTTGTAATTCTCGTATTGGGATTTGGTGTACTCGAGCTAAACGCTAGTTTCAAATCATACTTACAATTAGGAAATGTAATCAACAAATCACCAATCCTTTTCTTTTCGTACGATGATTCATCCTTTCCATCTTTTGTAATACGAACTTTTCCACCATTAAAACCGCAATCATAAATTGTATCACTGGTCACACTATGACTGCATGACAAATCAAGTTTATCAAGGTATTTCTTGATTTCATCGTAGCTTGGCTTATCTATGTTCATTTCGAACCTTGTTTTCCATCGTTCATTAATGATTCCTAAACCATTTGAAATTAGTCTTGACTTGGTCTTTTTATTCAACACCTGGCCAAATTTGATCTCAATCAATAGGTGATCAAAATTTTTGATTTCAGACAATTTCGAATATGCCCACTCACTGATTTGATCATTGAGAGACGAAGATTTGTCGACATCTTCAATAGAAAATCCACTGACTATAGCGTCCAAACTCATCTAGAATAAACTTTTTTTCAACATAACTTATTCATTCCGAAATTTATACACTCCTTATGCCAAGGCTAATTTAGTCACCCTGTTATTCAAAACTCTAGCGTTGTTCAAGAAAATCTCCACAATTTCCTCCAATCTAAAGTTATCAATACCTGAGGTAATTTTCTCAATAGCGTTGAATACTTCCAAAACTTCAATTTCTAGTTCCACTTCATACTTAGTATCGTGTTGAATAACTTTCTTACCCAGTTTTGTCTTTGACTCTTTAGGCTCCAGTACTTTTGTTAAATCAAATTGGGTCAAAGTTGGAGCGTGAGTCCATGTACTTCTTTTTTTTTCCCTTGTCAAGTCTGGTTGTTTTTTCATTATTGATTCGATGTTTCCTTCAGGTACAGGTAATTCCAAGGATAGTGATAATCTTAAATCATACATTGATTGAGGATTGTGAATATACATATCGGAGATACGCTCCTTTTGAATACCGACATACCTTGGTGGATTTAACGAATTGTCTTTTGAGATTCGCACTTTTCTAAATTGCTCATTTTTGACTCCAATTTGATAAAAACTATCTGTAGTGTCTGATTCTAGCATATTAAACTTTCTTTTTGAGGTTGTTTCTTTATTTTTTTGATTTTGAAATTGTTGTTCTAGTTCTTCAAATAATTTTCGTACTTCTTTCCATGCAAGTTCCTCGACTTCCATGTCAAATTTGATATTGGAATGATTTGTGAAGATACATTCTGTTATCACATCTACATTCAATCTACTACCTGTTCTCTTGTCTATGATTTTCCCAAATTTCAATTCCAATTCAACATTTTTTCGATTACGTTCTTCAATACCTGAGAAATTAGCAAATATCCATTCTGCAATTGTACGTGTAATTGAACTAGGTGGAATTATTCCCGTTATACTGCATTGTAAATCTATACTGCCCAGTGAGGTGTAATCAAATACTGGTTTATCTGATATTCGAGACCCCGAGGCTTGTGAAAATTGTTGTGAGTCATGGTTGGCTTGATGAGGAGGTATCCATTTTTGAGCCCATATTGGAGGAGTATCATATCTCTTTGGTTTTTCTGCTTGTTTGATTTTTTTCAATCTTAATAAATCATCATCATCATCCAAGATTGAGGGTTGATTTCCTGCCTCAGGCTGTGGTGTCTCGTTCAACATATTGGTAATTGAATGCCTTTGATGGACTGATTGTGATGATGATGTTTTTCTGGGTAATGGAGGAGCCTCCGCTTCTTTTGCATCATTATTCAATATTGACCCAACATTCATTATTAGATGAAAAAAAAAAAAAACACTCAGAAAAGTAAAGAAAATTACATTCATACATTTATAGTCCTAGATTCTTTTCCAATCTATTCTTTACAGCATCGATGAATTCCTCAGTTGTGACGTAGGAAGATCTATCGGTTTTACCTTGAGTCAATGCCAAGTCCTTAGTCATGATATTGTCTTTTGCAACAGTATCAATAACGGCTTGTTCCAAATCTTCACCAAATTTCACAACATCAGGGGTGTCATCCAATTTCCCTCTTTGTATTATACCTCTAGTCCAAGCATAGATTGATGCAATTGAGTTTGTACTGGTTTCTTTACCTTGTTGATGTTGTCTATAATGACGAGTAACTGTTCCATGAGCAGCTTCTGCTTCAAATGCTTTACCATCTGGAGTCATCAAGACTGAGGTCATCAAACCTAATGACCCAAATCCTTGAGCAACAATATCTGATTGGACATCACCGTCGTAGTTTTTCATCGCAATAATGTAACCACCTTTGGATTTCAACATTTGTGCAACCATATCATCGATTAATCTATGCTCAAACCAGATATCCAATTTGTCCATCTCAGCTTTATATTTAGTTTCATATAAATGCTCAAAAATATCTTTGAACCTACCATCATATTTCTTCAAAATTGTGTTTTTGGTAGTTGAAAATAAATTCAACTTACGATCAATAGCCAATTTAAATGAACTTTCAGCAAAATCGGTAATTGATTTATCAGTATTGTACATTGACAATCCCACTCCAGGGCCATCAAAATTATAAACCGGATACTCAACAGTCTCAGACCCATCTTTAGGTGTGAAAACCAATTTCAATTCTCCCGCTTTGGGAACTATAATATCGGTAGCCTTGTATTGGTCTCCAAATGCATGTCTACCTATGATGATTGGTTTCTCCCAGGCTGGAACTATTCGTGGTATATTTTCAATGACAATAGGTTCTCTAAAAACTGTACCACCAAGGATATTTCTCAAAGTACCATTAGGCGACAACCACATTTTTTTCAATTTGAATTCTTTAACTCTAGCCTCATCGGGAGTGATTGTGGCACATTTGACAGCAACTCCATACTTCAAAGTGGCATTTGCTGAATCAATTGTAACTTGATCGTCAGTTTCATCTCTATATTGTATACCAAGATCATAATATTTCAAATCAATATCTAAATATGGTAAAATCAACTTGTCTTTGATGAATTGCCAGATGATTCTGGTCATTTCATCACCATCCATTTCAACAATGGGGTTCTTTACATGAATTTTGTCAACCATTGGATAATGTCAAAAATCTGGGGGATATGCAAAGGTATATATAGAAAATTTTATGCCGGGGTGGGGTACTTAAATTAAAGCCCGGCTCTATCCTCGCTCGATCAAATTGAAAACGCGTAATTTGTAATCCCTAACATAATTTCTTAATTTATATAAATTTGCCGAAGGGTGAACCCGGAGTTAGACTTATGTCGCACTTTTAAGCCAACATGATTCTGCATTATGGTCTATGACGTTGTTTTTATCTTTCGAGTTTAAAACATTATAATGCCCCGTGAGAATGATCCTTTAATAAATAACAAGTCGGTACCAACTACTCCATATTTATCTACTACTAGCTTTCCAATCAAGCGGATCAGATCTTTGGGTAAATTAGATGTCAGATCTCCGATTTTGAAAAACTCAATTTTGAATTCACCAGATCATAGTATCGGATCGATAAAATTCTTTGGGGTCAATGATCGATTTCAAAATTTTTATAATGATTTCACCACCATAGATTGGACAAAGGCTTACTTGGAAAGCAACAAGTTCAATTTTGATTTGGAACACAGTCATTTACCTCGTAAGATCATTCGTACTCTTGAAAAATGGGTATTGATTGTTTTGATTGGTTTTTTCTTTTCATTGATAGCTTTTTGTATCGACAAATTTGAGATCTTATTAGTTGGGTTCAAATATGGATACTGTAGATCAAATTGGTTAGCAAGTGAAGTCACATGTGCAAATAAGAAGGATTGGATTAGTTGGTCCCACTTTTTCAATCATCCATGGTTTGACTATATTATTTACGTGTTTTTAACGGTATTATTAGCTCTAGCTGCATGTTTGATTACATTGACTACAAAAATTACTGGCAATTTGAATAGAGTTATGTATACAGCCGTGGGCTCTGGTGTACCAGAGGTCAAAACAATTTTATCTGGATTTGTCATCAGGCGCTTCTTGGGTACTTATACGTTGATAACGAAAACAGCAGCTTTGATTTTGGCAATTGCGTCAGGTATGTCTTTGGGAAAAGAGGGCCCGTATGTTCACCTTGCAACATGTTGTGGAAATGTTATTTCACGATTTTTCCCTTACATTTACAACAATGATTTATTTACGAAACAGATTCTTTCAGCAAGTGCGTCTGCAGGAGTAGCATTAGCTTTTGGCTCTCCATTAGGGGGAGTGTTGTTCATACTAGAGGAAATCAATAATTACCTACCATCGCATCAGTTATTTCAAATATTCTTTTGTGCCATAATATCAACGTTATTTTTGAAATTTTTAAATCCATACGGAACAGGAAATACTGTTTTATTTGAGTTGGAGTACACATCAGATTGGAAACCTTTTGAATTGATCTTTTTTGTAGTCATAGGTATTGCCGGTGGAGTGTTTGGTGCTTCATTTGTGAAATTTACAAGATGGTGGTCTACCAAAAAACAAATTTCTTCCTTAATGGAAGTATTCTTGGTTAGTTTAATTACTGGTATAATTACTTTCTGGAATCCTTACTTGAAACAAGCTAGTGCTGAATTGGTTTTGGACTTAGCCACGTCGTGTTCAGGGATCGATCGATCATTATGCCCCGTCACCAAGGACAAATCTATTCAGGAGTTAAAAACATTATCTTTTGCTTTGATAGTTAAGATATTCCTTACATTTATCACTTTTGGCTTAAAAATTCCCTGTGGAATTTATGTACCTTCTATGGTGGTTGGCGCATTATTTGGTCGTATTTTTTCAATGGCCATTGTCTATTTAGCAAATATCAAACTTGATATGGGGATATACTCAATGATCTCAGCTGGTGCTTTCATGGCTGGTGTTACTCACATGAACATTACCTTGGTGACTATTTTATTCGAGTTAACTTCAAGTTACACTTATGTTTTACCAATTGCGATTTCAATAGCCGTTGCAAATTGGTCGGGCTCCTTGATTGAAAAGAATTCATTGTATGAGTCATTGTTGGAAATGAAAGATTTTCCATTTATGTCAACTGAAACAGAGCCGATAGATTCTAAAATTACCGCGGGCGATTTAGTTTCGGATGTGATCAGTATTGACATTACAAAATCGGCAACAATATCGTTCAACAAACTACAGCTGAAACTCTTGCAACTTGCTGATAGGTCTTTAATTGATGGCTGTTTACCAGTGATCAAAAACGAAATATGTGTGGGGCTTATCTACTTCCTAGAGTTGGAGGTTTGTTTAGATAGGATTAAGGAATTCATGAATGAGTATCAAATGAGTGAAATATACTGTCAACTCGAAAAACAGGAGAGTTACTTTAGTGAATTGACTGATTTGACGTCTGTTATAGATTCGAAACCGATTTTCATCAATCATGACAGTGAGTTAAGTTTTGCCAATTTGATATTCGACAGAATCGGTACTAGAGTCGTAGTCCTACTCAAAAATGGGAAATTTCATGGAGTTCTACATAAAAAAGTTTTGATTGACTATTTACGACTGTAACAAATTTGTTTGAATTTCCAATTGGCGTATAAATGAGCCATGAATTGTTTGAATAAGTAAAGGTTGTCTTGAACTTTGATGATTATATTACGATCATGATACTCCATGTAGCAATCGTATAAATAGTTGACAACCTTTGCAAATTTATCCTCATTTAACACATTCAATTTGAGAAATAGCTCAGACGAAAATTGTACCAATTGAAGGTTAACCTTAGGGCTATTTTCAAAGAAATTAGACAATAATTTCAAATATGAATCTGATAACGGTAAGTTGGAATCAAATGTGTAAAAATCGATTGAGTTGAATCTATTGTTCAATAAGTTTACAAAAATATCCTCAATTTCTGGGCCCAAAGTCATTGTTTGGATTCTCAACTGGTTGATAGGTGTGGGCTCGGTGACTACTAGGTCCCCAACAAGCTTTACGATGTCGTGCTTCTCAAATAACAGTGATAATAGCGGCAATAATATCGAAACTTGTCTTGATTTAAAAACACCTTTCATCCACTCTGTCAATTCAGAACCATTCATAAATCTTTGCAAGAATTTAGTATGATCCATTTTCAAAAAGCATTTGAAAACACTAAACACAAATGAATTCGTGTAACATTTTAGTATAGTATCATTAGTCTGTGCTTCGAATTTTGAAAAGTACAAATTACCAATTCTTGACGCCGATTGTTCAATCATAGTAAGTAGAATAGTTAGATATTTCTCGAATTTGCTAGTATTTGGATTCTTTAAATCTTCATTTTGATAGATAAGAAGAAACTTTTCATTAAAATAATCCAAAACTTGTAGGTTCTCATAGAGAAACTTGAATAATTCAGGTGATTTGTTGGTTAGTTTAAAAAAAGGTACCAAATTGGAAAAATCGTCAAATTTGAACAATTCAAGACAGACATGATATATTTGAGTATGCCACGTAGTAAGAAAATTGGAGTACTTATCACATATCAGTAGTAGAATTGAAACTAATTCCGATGTATAATGGTTGATGAAAATTCTTTTGAAATGGTTTACAAATACGTCGCTGATCATACATTGATAACTTATCGACGATTCATCATTTAAGACGAAATCTGTCAATCTCTTATAAAAGTGATTCAATTGATGAAGCAAAGTTGGATTATCGGTAGAGATTTTTGAGATTTGCAAATAAAAGTTCTTTTGTAACAAGTTTGAAACATGAATATCGTAATCTATCAAGGTGTTCAATTTCAGAACTAGTTCATCGACTAACTGTTTCTCTTCGATTAATTGGCAATTCTAAGGTTAGCGAAATTCAGGATAATTTCCCCATACATACTTCATAATTAGAAATCGTTTGGTATAGACGATTTAAGGAATAATCCAAGTGTTTATTTTGTACTCCTCTTTTCAGAAACATTTACACAAATAAAATGTACACCTACAATAAATTTGGTTCAAGAGCACCACCAACTGAATCTCCACAAGTGCATACTGTAGCCAAGTTAGACTATAATAACAACTTCATCCATACTGGGATCAATCCAGTCACATACATCCGAAACGTGATTAGTCCAAATGAAGGATACCCGAAATTACAGAAATTGCATCAATTAAAGAAATCTCAAGTTGAAAAACACTCTGTTCAACCTTATGGAGTTAGATGTCCCACTGATCAAATTGTCCCTACCATCAACAGGTGGACTCAAATGAATATCAAGTTCGATGTGATAATGATCGGCGCATTAGTTGAAAACCAATTAATATTATCAATATTTAAGTCACTCCCACTTCACAAACTATGCTCCAAACCTGGTTTTCTATTCATCTGGGCCACCACTCAAAAAATTAAAGACTTGACTGATTTGTTGAACAACGAACATAACAAATTTAGAAGATCTGAGGAATTGATATTTATACCAACCAACAAGCCTTTACCGCAGGATCAGGACGGATTATTTGAAAAACAACAGTGGCATTGCTGGATGTGTATCACTGGGACCGTTAGAAGATCAACTGACAGTCATCTTATCCATTGCAACATCGACACTGATTTACAAATCGACTCGATCACAAATGCAGTTCCTGATGCAATCTACAAGGTTGCTGAAAACTTTTCTAATTCAACTAGGCGATTGCACATTATTCCATCAAGCTGTCATGTCAAGTTGAGGCCTGGTTGGGTGATAATAAGTCCTGATATTTTGTTAAGTAACTTTGATCCAATCAAATATAGCAACGATGTGTATTCAAAATCAATGGTCAAGCGTCATGACAACAAGGAATATTTCTTGATTGATGTTGGGAATGAAATTGAACAATTGAGACCAAAAACTCCAAAAAATTAGATTACCCGGTATGTAGTTTATAAGAAAAATTTTCGCATAAAAAATAAAACATCGATTAATACATCAATAAATGTATCCGTATGTTTACAATTTGTTTATGATGATAACTTTCTCAGCTCACTCAGAGTCTACGATGCTGATAACTTTTCCTATCCAACATTCATCAAATATCTGATAACAATATATGAACATCTACTAACTTTACAGAATGAAATTTGAAAAACCATTTTTTTGATGAGCTTCTTTTGTTAGCTCATTAGTTGACTAATGAAAATTACAAATTGGCAAATCTAACGGTATATAATATTGGTGTTTTAACTTGGGACTTGCTTAATAAGGATGAAATCTAAACACTCTGGTCATGCTGATGCTTTTGTCAGGTATATTGTTCCAAATTTTTTGAGCTAATTTCTACTCGGTGCAGCCATCATTTGAATTGATTAGAGCTAACATAGCTTGAGCAGAGAGCTTATCTTTGAGCCATGAGAAATGTCTTAGCTGAACATCTCCAGGGTTGTGCATTTCGCAAATATCAAACTGTTGAGCCTAGCGATTAGCAATAAGTAATTATACCTGTTTTGGCAAATTACAAGATCTCAAGCATAATCTGTGACTGGACTTCAAATAATAAAGAACTTTTTAAACTAAAAAACTTAGAAAATCACGGTTGGTATACAATAAACTCAATCGTTAAACCGACTAATTCGATGTAAAAAAATCAATTTTGAGGCTTAAACGTGACTTTGCATAATAACACTTATTTTTGCAGTCCATAGTGATTTTTAACAAGTAGTTATCTAGCGTACTTGTATAATTTGGTTCTATGGATTAGTTGGTTTATATCGAATGCTTAACACGCATTAGGTCCCCAGTTCGAGCCTGGGTAGAATCATTTTTTTGAAATCTTTTTAAACATCAAATTTTTTGTGAATTTACAAGCCTTAGCTCTTTACTTTTTATTTAAAGGCTATGTATCTCTATCTCCAGCTTTCCTTATCCCTTTCATATCGAAATCGTAAGCTACGAATTCATTTTAAAATCATTTAAAACTCTGTGTTAATAGCTTTATTAGTTAATCTCTAAAGACTTTGAAAGTTTAAAGCGTTCATTCCCGTCGTGTTCTTATGAACGTTGATTGATCAAGCGTCAGATTATTCAAACCGAACTACCTTTTGCTGAATATTTTTCACCCACTGGAAAGGGTTATAATATATTCTCTCAGATTGCACAAAAAAATATCCTATCGCGATAAATCATGAGAGCACCGTACCATTTGATAGAGAGACTTCATGACGAAATTAGAGAAAACATCACTTTAAATCCACAGATTGTATCATTAATACAATCATTTGTCAAGTATTTGAAAGAACCTAGATACCAATCACCACTCACGATCTCCGAACTATCAGATTTATTTAAACGATTTTACCAAGATTTGAATGTTCAGACCATATGCATATATACCCAAAATAATTCCACCAAAAAGAATTTGATAATTGAATGTGATTACTTCAATGAAAACCCGAAGGTATTTGATTATTTATTGGCCATCGCGAATTATTCAGCTACATCTATACGATTATTGAAGAGATCAGACAATGATGCATTATATCAATTGAGAGTATTCAATTTTTATAAATTTCTAATCATCCTTGAACTGATAAACTTGGCCGAATTGGAACTTTTCAGATCCGGGGATGATATTCTGCTTTATGATAAGATATTTAAGTTTGATCAAAAGGATATCATTTATGAAGAATTTTTAAATGAGAAAATGCAAAAGTTGAAGGAATTGAATCTACCATTTAAAAACTTTTTAGACTCTGACATCGATTTAGATTTCACAGATGAAGAATTAGAACCATTACAAAAGAATCTTGATGAATTGAACGAATTTCAAACACCGTCCACCAAATTGAGATCGGTCGTTGCATTGCAAAAGAATTTGATGAACTTATTTGTAAAGAAAGGGGTCAAAAATGAAAGCATTAATAATGACATGCTTCTACCTTCATTGATTTACTTGTTGATTTATCGGTTGGAGCATAAAAATTTGTACCTCAATTTCATATTTATAAAAAACTTCCTCAACGTCATAGACTCTAATCCGGAGTTATACCAATTGAATCTGTATTTATCATATAATCCTTATGCAGAAAGAACACCAATGAAAAAATCATCTTTGTTGGGGTATTTGAATCTTCATGACTCTCAATATTTGGCACAAGAACACATCATTGATAAGGAATATGACTTTTTTACAAATGACAAAGATTTGATAACGTTCATTAATCGAACGTATTTAAATTTTGGAGAATTGAATTATTACCTCACGAATTTTGAAGCCATAACAGTTTATCTTTCCAATACAACAGTCGCGGAGCTAAATGTGGAATCAAATGAGGACATTATCAAATATCCGATTGATAAATTAGTCGACGACGAGTTACAAACACATTTCAAATTCCCTAATGGACAATTAAATGAGGAAATATCACGCTCAAGATCATCGTCGATTTTAAATACCATTAGTAATAAAATTAGTGAAACAAGGTCCAGATCAAGCTCGATAAGAAAAGAAAACTTTCCATCTATTGATGAAGATTCGGGCTTCTCAATTCGAAGTATTTTAGGAAAATTCACTCATACTGAAGAAGATGATGCACTTAAATTAAATAAACTATCTCCGAGTCATTCTCGTACCAGATCATCTTCAATAGAGCAAAAACGAAATTCAATCACTCAAAAATTCAGCAATGGTTTCATGAAATTTCCCGAAAATCAGGAGCCAGAATCAAAAATCGAAAGACCAGATGCTGGAAGAAATAGAACTACAAGTTTGCAAATTCTAGATAAGTGGTTTAACAACTTGTCCATTAAGAAGCCAGTAGATTCTCAAGAATTGACAAAATATCATAATTTGGATTTCGAAACTTTGCTGATTAAAGATTTGAAATTGCTAAAAACTTATTATGATCAGTTATGTGTCAACTATCTAGGAACAGCTGAGCAAATAGATTCAGACATAAAAGATGTGACGAGTAATACCAGTTTATAAAGCATATGAATATATATTAGCATATTACAAAAGAACAAACGCAGCTAAGTATCCTAAACTACCAACCATCAATGACGCTGCACCTGCAACAGTTGCTGTTGTTGTACTTTGACTCTGTGTGGTACCTGTTGTTCCTGTTGTGGCTCCTGTACCTGCTCCCGTGGCAGTGCCAGTGCCAGTTCCTGCGCCGGTTCCAGTACCAGTGGTAGCTCCAGTACCAGTGCCAGTGCCAGTGTTAGTGCCTCCCGTATTTCCTTGACCCTGGTTAGTCTGTGTTCCATTGCCAGTATTGTTTCCTACAGTTTGATTTTGAGGCTGAATAAGAGTTTCTGTAGCCTGAGTAGTTATAGTTTCAATAGGACTGGTTGGAATCTCTCCGGTGGGAATTATAGTCTGAATTTGACCAGTTTGTGTATCGACCCCGGGAATGATCACTGTCTGAGTTCCTTGGGTGATGAATACAGTTTCCTGAGCCAAAGCTATAGCTATCAATAAGATGGTCAACTTCATAAAGAGAGTGGTTAATTTTAGGGATTTTTAAAAACAGAATTGTACATTTATTAAATCAAAGCTAAAGCAGCAACATACATCAAGCTACCATAGGTTAATATATTACTACCGGAGTCTGAAGATCCACTAGAAGAGTCTGATGTCGAAGAGTCCGACAAACTTGATCGAGAATTTGAATCTGATCTTGAGCCTGGTGAGCCACTTGTCGCCGTACCTGATGAAGCTAAACCTAAATTTGAAGGTCCTGAGCCAGATTCAGATTCTGTCTCAGATGAGTCAGCTACTTCTGTAGTTTCTGAACCCGAGTCTGCTCCCGCGCTAGCGGAGCTTTGAGCACCACTCACACCACTTGACACGCCTTGACTAGCAGCAATTCCAGCACTTTGAGCACCACTAGTTGCACCTGAAGCACCTTGTGTAGCACCCTGCGATGCAGCTTGACCGACACTGTCAGCAGCACTAGTTATACTTTGAGCACCTTGAGATGCGCCTTGACCGGCACTTTGAGTAACACTGCCACCAGCACTAGTCGCGGTTTGAATGCCTTGGGAAACATCTTCACCAGCACTTTGAGCAACACTGTCAGCAGCACCAGTTGCGGTTTGGATACCTTGGGAAACATCTGCACCAACACTTTCAGCGGCACCTGATAATACGTTTCTTTGATCCACTATGTTTTCTAAATGTTGATATGCCAAGGCGAGGGAAATTGTAGTTAATATTGAGTATCTCATTGTCGTTGAGTTATTAACCTAGGATCTCGAGCTTTATTTATACAATTTCTCGAATTATGTCATACAGCTTTGTGTAATTAAAGCCAGGGGTAATCCAACAACATAGCCTTTAATAAATGAATTGGATCTGCAAAATGGTTAACTTTAACTTTTTTTCTCTCCAATGGGTAAACATGCCAGAGAAGATGATATAATAGACAGATTGGGCAAACGTGTGAAATTGGACACATTGTTCAACGAACTCAGCCTAGATGACAGACCTAAATTTATGATCAATCCCAAATTAAAAAATCTAAAAAAGTCAACCCAATCAAATTACATCAATGACAAAATTGTCAACCACCTTGAATATGTCATACAATCTTCACTAAAGGTGATAAAGTATTACAATTATAAGTTTCTACTATATTTTAATTTTCAACGATGGTTTACTCGATTGTTCAATCGATATATGAACTCTAAATATAACTATGGAGAAATAATGGGCTTAATGAATTTCAATGAACTGATGAGAATTGTGTTAACGGAGAATAATTTAAAGAGAGAAGATAAAGGTACAAAAAATGATGATGCCATGGAAATTGAAAATTATGAATTTTTTTAATCTACCGATAGAAATTATCAGTTCAATATTCAAATATATAGATCTCGATAAGACATTACAACTTCTTCAATATAAATACGATTCCAAGATCCACGCTCTTTTAATTCAACGATATTATGAATCATTGATCATCACAAATAAGGAACCAAAAGAGCAGTACAGCCATGGAATCACTGTTGATGAATTCAGATCCATTTTCAACCAAATAAAGCATTTAAAACCAAAGGTTAAGATAATATTCACTAGACAGGTGGCTGATTACAAATTATTCATATCTGAGTTACTTAAATTACACAAAGCATTTCAAGAATTTGGTTTTTATTTTCTCAAATTGGAGGTTTACATAGATGCCAACCTAGTCATGATGGAAAATCCTGATTCACTTACCTCAGCAATTATCAAAATAGTACTTGATCTATATTCGCTACCGGTGACGAATTTAACTATCAAAGCTAGCGACATTGGTCAAATGTATGTTGATAGGTGGACACAACTATTCTCTTATCCTTTGGAGACACTAAATCTACAGCAAAATATGTTGAAAGTGGACTCCTGGAGATTGCCTAATTTGAAAAGATTATACCTTGATTTCAACCAATTCACTACAATCACAAAAGAATTTCTAGAAAGTCTTCCTTCGACATTGGAGGTTCTACTGTTGAATCAAAATAATATCGAAGTTGTGGAATATTGCAATTTAGCAAAACATCTTCCTAATCTATCGCATCTTCATTTGAACCACAATAAACTATATATACTACCGCCTGTGATGTTTTGGTCATGTGACTTGATTCTCGGTATCAAATCTAATTATCTTTCTCAACATGATTTGGAAAAAATCAAATCTCTTAATATATGTTTAGAATAAAACCAGTAAACCTACTCAGATTCGCCAGACCCCGAAATGATGTTGTCAAACTTATGAGGTTGGCAAGACCGGAGTCAAAATCTTTATTCTTTGCCCTAATATGCTTAGGAATAACGTCAGCCACAACCATGTCATTGCCTTTAATTATTGGAAAAATCATAGATGAAGACAAGGAGAAGACAATTTTCGGATTAAATGAAAAACAATTCTATTCATCATTGGGAGTACTATTTGTTGTTGGAGCCACAGCGAATTTTGGTAGGATATATCTATTACGAAGTGTAGGAGAACGATTAGTTGCAAGATTAAGATCGAGGATTTTTGCAAAAATACTTTCTCAAGATGCATACTTTTTTGATGTTGGTCCAACCAAAACAGGAATGAAGACTGGAGATTTGATTTCGAGAGTTTCCAGCGATACACAAATTATATCGAGATCTTTATCCATGAATATAAGTGATGGTATGAGAGCAGTTATCAGTGGTTGTGTTGGATTGACCATGATGTGGTGGGTTTCTTGGAAACTCACCATGTGTATGAGTTTGATGTTACCACCATTGTCATTTATGTCTTGGTTTTATGGTAAAAAAATCAAACAATTGTCAAAATTGATTCAAGAAAACATTGGGGAAATGACAAAAGTAACTGAAGAGAAATTCAACGGCATTAGAATAATTCAAGCATTTTCACAACAGCAAAAAATGGTTCATGAGTATAATCAAGAAATTAAGAAAATCTTCAATAGTTCAATGAATGAGGCAAAGTCAGTTGGTTTGTTTTACTCTGTCAATGGCTTTATTGGGAATATAACAATGGTTGGTTTGTTGTTGATAGGTACAAGATTGATCAGTGCTGGGGAAATGACCATAGGAGATTTGTCTAGTTTTATGATGTATGCTGTTTATACTGGCTCTTCGGTTTTTGGGTTAGGAAATTTCTACACTGAATTGATGAAAGGTATAGGGGCAGCGGAAAGAGTGTTCGAGTTGATTGAATATAAACCGAAGATCACCCATTTTGGTGAGAAGGTCAAACTGTTGAATGGTGATATCAAATTCAAGAATGTGAATTTCAATTATCCATCAAGGGATGGACAGATATTCAATAATTTTAACTTAAACATCAAAGAAGGGGAAAACGTGTGTATTGTTGGACCTTCTGGTTCGGGAAAATCAACCGTCAGTCAATTGTTACTTCGATTTTATGATCCAGTTTCTGGAAGTATTGAAATTGGAAACAAATCTATTGATAAATTGAATTTGAACAATTATAGAAATCAGTTAGGGTATGTTCAACAAGAACCACTTTTATTCAGTGGTACAATCAAAGAAAATATCCTTTTCGGACAAAAAAAAGATTTGACAGAAGCGTTACGCTTAAGTCATGCAACATTTATAGACAACTTACCAAATGGGTTGGATACAATTATAACATCAACTCAATTGAGTGGAGGGCAGAAGCAAAGAATATCATTGGCTAGAACCTTGATACGAGAACCCAAAATATTAATTCTAGACGAAGCCACCTCAGCTTTGGATTCAATTAGTGAGGAAATGGTTATGAGAAATTTGATAGAATTAAATAAGAAGGGTGTTACTATAATATCAATTGCTCATAGACTATCCACTATTAGAAATAGTGATAGAATAATCGTGTTGAATCAAAATGGAGAGATTGTGGAGGATGGAAATTTTAATGAATTGTATAATGATAAATCAAGTCAGTTTAACTTGTTGTTAAAAAAATAAATAGCAACATTTTATAATACCTATTTTTTTGTTTCTGCAGCAGCTTTTTTCTCAAACCGTTAGAATGATTTTCAAACTGTTACACAAACATTTTACCAGCCCTGATGCCAGTGACGACGAAGAAGACATTGCTAAAGCAGAAGACACGGATTTCTTAGAGAGCTTTTTCAATACTACATCCTTATACTCGGGGCTCAAAGTAAACATTGATGACATATTAAATCGTAAGAAAAATGTCAAAGAGAAAAATGCCAAAGACTCATGGGAAGAAGAGGATCAATCGGATGAAGAAACTTTTGTAGAGCATCCAGCAAAGGAGCAGAGACCAGAGATAGAACAAAAGTCAGATAGAGAGCAGAAAATAGAGACGGAACAAGAACCAAAGCAAAAATCGCAAAAGAGTGAGTCCGAACAAAAACATAAACCAATTCCAGGATCACAATTGGATTCGGAGATAAACTCAGATATTCCGGATCAATTATCACCTTTTCAACTATCAGTAGTGAAAAACTTGAAACCACATTCAGATCGCACAAACATTCCCCCAGAATTTAGAAAGAAATTGAGAATTAAAATAGCCAGTAAGTTGGAAAAAATATTTGAATTAGATAAAGATGATGAGTTTATGGGAAATTATCCAGCATGGTTGATTTCCGATGTTTTATTGCAAGGGCATATGTATGTTACTAAGAAAGCGTTGCTTTATTTTGCTATTGTACCTCGTTTTGACTCAGAATTGAACACGGGAGCTCTAGGAATGAAAACTGCTAAGTTTGGAGATTCGATCTTTACAACTATGATTACGCATAGATATTGGGCGATATTGAGGCTGGAAGGTTTGTCGATATATTCTTCATCGACTGATTTATACTTTCCAATGATTGTCATCGATATTAAAAGTTGTTTATACGCCGAAATCATGGAAAAACAAAAAGGTAAACCAGGAATTTTGACGCCAGTAGAAGATCTCATGGATTTGGGTGATGATTTCGAAGACGAGGTCGATACCTCAAGCGTATGGTTTAAATTAGTGACTAAAAAAAAGACTTATAAATTCCAATGTGACAATGCATATGCTGCTCGCCATTGGTGCAACTCATTGACGAAGTTGATTTTCATATCGAGCAACTCTCACAATCATGAATTGATGGTTAAAATACCAATGGAGAACATTGTAAACTATGAGCAAAAAGATCAAGGACTTTCCATAAGTTACACGTTAGGAAGGAAAAGAGATAAAATTTTGAAAAATCAAGAAATCAATTTTTTAGTGTCAGACGTAGAGTTAAATGTTCAAGATGGTCCTCCGAATAAAGTGATATCCTCTTTATCAACGAATACCACGGACTCAGCTGACATGATAACACCCTTCTCGAAATTAAGTGTTTCCTTGGAAACTACTGCGAAGGACTGGGATGAATCAATTCTAGACTATGAATCGGTGCCTTTACCATCAAATCCTCCACCAACTCATCGTAAATTTAATATATCTCAAAAGCTTTCAGCCGCTCCGAATCATTATATTGAGGGAGAATATTACATTGAAGATCCTGCAGAACGTGAAGTTGCTCAGAAGCATTTCGAGGAGCATTTTTCGTCAACCTTTAAGCTTATAGCCAGTTACTACTGTCATTTAGTCAGAACGATACCAATTTATGGAAAACTATACCTTTCAGCGAACGAGATATGTTTTCGAAGCTTAATCCCTGGAGTGAATACCAAGATGAACATACCGATGCAAGATATTCTTGGACTCGATGAAACTGGACTGAAGTTGACCTACTCTGGGGTGAAAATATTATTAAAAACAGATGACCACATCTTGGAATTTTCATCCACGAAAGCTAAAGAGGATTTCACTCAAGTTGGGTTAAGTTTATTGGAAGAATTTCACAAAGACGAAGTTTTTCGTCCCAAACCACACGAATGGGGCAGTAATTACGATGTTGAGCTTGCAAAGACAAGAATGGAATATACCGAGTCTGAACGTAGAGACATGGACTCATCAGAAACTGATTTGGTTGATCAAATTGAATTGGCAAGGTTGAAATTGCTTGAGGATAGATTGGACTCATTACCCATTATACTCGAAAATTCACCATTTTTTAAAACTACTTTGAAACCAGATCCAATTAGTATAACTTTGTTGACAATAGGATCAAGAGGTGATGTGCAGCCATATATTGCTCTTGGTAAGGGTCTCATAGAAGAAGGTCATTCTGTCACAATTGCGACTCATGAAGAGTTTCAATCTTGGATAGAGTCTCACAATTTGAAGTTTGCCAAAATCGCAGGCGATCCAGGCGAATTGATGTCTTTTATGGTATCTCACAACTCCATGTCTGTCTCTTTTCTCAAGGACGCGCAAGCAATGTTTAAGGACTGGATTGATAATCTATTAAAATCAGCGTGGGAAGCTTGTCAAGGAAGTGAATTGATCATTGAGAGCCCATCAGCAATGGTCGGGATCCATGTGGCTGAGGCTTTAGCAGTGCCTTATTTTAGAGCATTTACGATGCCTTGGACTAGAACTCGAGCGTATCCTCACGCATTTTTTGTCCCTGATCAAAAGAAAGGGGGCCTGTACAATTATTTAACTCATGTAATATTTGAAAATGTTGTTTGGAAAGGCGTCTCTTCTCAAGTCAATAAGTGGAGAGAATCCATAAATATTCCAAAGACAAACTTGTTCAGAATGCAACAAAGTAAAGTCCCTTTTTTATATAATGTATCTGAAACTGTTTTACCTCCAGCTGTCGATTTTCCCGATTACGTTAGAGTTACAGGATATTGGTTTTTGGAGGAATCTAAGTATAACAACAAAGAATTGACAGACTTCATTGACACCGCTTTCCAGGACGGGAAAAAAGTCGTTTACATTGGCTTTGGCTCCATCGTCGTATCAGATGCAAAAAGTTTAACTGAAGCAGTCATAGAGGCGGTATTGGATGCTGATGTGAGATGTATTTTAAACAAAGGTTGGTCTGACAGGAGTAACAAAACTGAAGACATTGACTATCCTCCAGAAATATTCAACGTTGACTCAGTACCTCATGATTGGTTGTTTCCAAGAATAGATGCCGCTGTGCACCATGGAGGCTCAGGTACAACTGGAGCCGCTTTGAAAGCTGGCTGCCCTAGTATCATAAAACCATTTTTTGGCGATCAGTTCTTCTACGCGACCAGGATTGAAGATCTTGGAGCGGGATTGGCCTTGAAAAAATTGACTAAAAAATCTTTATCAAAAGCTCTAAAGAAAGTCACTGACTTGAAAATCGTTGAAAAAGTGAAAAACATATCAAACCAAATAAATAATGAGCACGGTGTATCATCTGCAATTCAATCAATCTATTCACAATTAGAATATGCAAGAAGTTTGATCGTTGCGAAGGATACACACAACAAGAATGTCGCGAAATACGAGTCGTGATTATCTTGAAAGTTTAATCGAAATGATAAGAAAATGTTACTTTATGGAGTAAACTATACGGAATATCGTTATCACGTAAACTAATCTATTCCCTTTTAATGTATTTGTATTTGTTAACATGTAAATGTTATTTTCAAGATCCTTTCTTAATTAAAACGATCAAATGAAATACTTATGGAAACTAAAAGCCTTAGTAGAAAATTGTTGCATACATACTATGTTATCACCGTAGTTTTTCTAACTGATCATTGCTGAAGCATATTCTCATCTCGAGTAACTTCAATCTGACCCTTCCAATTGGCGCGAATGAATGAAATTGAACATTTCCAATCATTTTATGTTCGACCATAGATTTGTTGACAGGGTCGAAATTGATTGGATCGTTTTTGAGACTCAGTAGCTCCATCATTCGATATGTGAAGCTGAACCTTGTTGAAAATTTGTCTATCCAAAATCATTTGTATTAGTAAACAAATAATTTAGAACTGAAAGTAAAATATATGCTAGGTATGTCTTTAAAAAGAAGATACAAAAGTGTTTTATAAAACTATCAACTCACCGTATTTCCACGCCCATACAAAACTACTATGGCCGTTTGCATAGATTTTTCAAAATTACAATACTACCGCTTCAGAATATATTTATTGACATTTACTCAAAGCAAAATGTCTTATTTTTAAGTAAATCAAATCTGACTTGATATTGACAAGTAGTTCTAAAAAAGCTACTTGGAGAGTTTTACAATATTTTACAAAAATACGAAAAAGATCCGAAACTTGAGAAATCTTATCGTATTTCAATTTTTTGGAGGGAAACAAACATTTTTAAGTACATTAGTGGTTAATGTTAGGTTATTTAACATAATTTAAGTTCTCCAATGTGCTGTAACATATCTTTAAATAGGTAATTATGTTAATTATGAAACTTGATAGAAAAACATTTAACCATATATAATACTTAGAAAAGGAACCACTACAGAAGTTGAGCAACTATGGTCGAGTGGTTAAGACGTTAGGGTAAGGCGAGTAAGCGCAAGTTTACTATAAACCTTATTAGAAAAATCCTAATCTCTCCGGAGGCGCGAGTTCAAATCTCGTTGGTTGCATCACTTTTTTTTTTATGATTTTGCTGTGAGAAATTTTGCAGCCCAAATGATCGTTATGCTTAATTTTTGAGAGGCGTACATAAAATTAACATATCACTTGTTCATAGTATTAGAGCTGTTCAAATTCTAGACAACTGCATTAAGATGATGCGAACAGCTTATACCATTTCACACGAGAGACCTTTTACAAGAATTTAAAACGTTAGTGTTCATGTTTGAGAATGCACACAGGCTATAAGATTAGACATATAAGCGTTAGATTTCAAGGGCTAACAGCATCTTTCCTATTGATACTAGCTCAATATTTGATGAGAAGTCCTGTTTCAATGATTAACAAGGAATAAAAAAAGAAAAGTTACCAGTATGTAATGAGCTGGGTAGCCATTTTTTGACTCTTATCCATGACAATGTCTTATCTCACAAATTTCTTTAGTAATCGCGAGTATCAAATGCGTCCATAATTGTAAGTTGCCAAATGTCTTACATGATTTCAAGAGTCATTATCATAAAGCTCCTTGATTAAGTGAGCATTTATTCTAGTTGTGGCTGATACTCATGATTGAGTTAATTTGTCGATAAACTCAATTCATAAGATTGGATCAGCTAAGCTTTTTAATTCCTATCAATGTATGACTGATACAAGCTGCAATGACGACAGTTTGCGACATCAAATCATCAATTATTGCATGAAAATTCAAAGATCCAAGTGCTTACTTATTTTTCAAGACAATTTTTCCCCTTCATTTTTGTCACGGGATATTTGCAATTTTTCAATCATGTTTGAAATACCAGGACAGAGTATAGTGGAGATACCAGAGTATACTCTTGAGTGTGGAGAGACATTATACAATTTTCCAGTTGCATACAAGACTTGGGGAAGGCTAAACTCGAAAGGAAGTAATGTTTTTTTAATTTGTCATGCATTAACTGGATCTTCAGATGTACAAGATTGGTGGGGACCATTATTAGGAGTCGGAAAGACATTTGACCCCTCGAGATATTTCGTGATATGCATTAATTTCTTAGGATCACCATATGGATCATGTTCCCCTGTAAGTATAAATAAAAAGACAGGTAAACCATATGGTCCCAACTTTCCACTAGTGACGGCCAAAGATGATGTTCGGATTCAGAAAATCATACTAGATCAATTGAACGTGAAACAAATAGCTTGTGTAATTGGGGGATCTATGGGAGGGATGATCGCGCTAGAGTATTCATCTATGTATAATAAGACTGACTACGTGAAGACAGTGATTGCATTAGCCACGTCTGCTCGAGCTTCAGCATGGTGTATATCGTGGAATGAAACTCAAAGGCAGTGCATATTTAACGACCCTAATTATGATGATGGGTATTATTATGAGAATGGTACCCCTCCAACGTCAGGTTTAGGTGCGGCTAGAATGGCAGCGTTATTAACTTACAGATCAAGAAATTCTTTTGAAACAAGGTTTGGAAGAAACAAATCGGACGACTTATTCACAGCACAATCGTATCTTCGATACCAGGGCACAAAATTCATAAACAGATTTGACGCCAACTGTTATATAAGTATAACTAGAAAGTTGGATACTCATGATATTACGCGAGATGCAGAGGAGGAAGACTTGGAAAAGTATTTACAACAATTGACTAAGCCACATTTGATAATAGGTATTGAGTCTGATGGTCTTTTCACGATATCAGAGCAAGAATTATTAGGGAAAAACATCCCAAATAGTGATTTAAAGAAATTGACATCTCCGGAGGGTCACGATGCTTTTTTGTTAGAATTTGAGTTGATAAATGAGTACTGTTTGGAATTTTTAAAGAGGGAATTGCCAGAAATTTATAGTTCGGATGAAGTGTTTGATTGGAAAGTGACCGAGTCCGAATCTATGTGCAGTGAGGTAGACAATATAACCAATTGGTGATGTATTTACAGAACAAAACGCCTTATGACCAATGTTTTAGCTGTCTGGCTATCGATTAGATCCTCAGTTATAGATTTATGATCCTGATAATACTTATAGAAACAATACTAGGCTCCTGGATCAGATTTAATTAGATCAAATGATAAGAGTTTATGATACAAATTGCATGTCAGATACTTGCATCTAACTAAGAGTCGTAGTAAAGCTTAATCAGAGTTTCAAAAATTATTTAATAAGCACAACAATTGGAGTTTATGGTCAATCTGATCAGCTTTCTTGCCAGGTCCAAAGATTAAACAAATTCAAAAGTGGTATTAAAGTCAATAGTTTAGTCGGTTGAAATATAGAATTAAAATTGATCTAAAGGTCAATTAGCATCGATTAATAAGTCTCTCGATTTTATGCGAAGGCTGTATGAATTGCTAAGTTTGAGTTTTGCATCGTTAAGTGGAAATTTATCAGTCACAAGCAACAAACAATTTTGCAACCACCTATTAATAAAGAAGACAGTGGAGAAAATTCAAAAATTGCATAGAGTCGTGTTACCAATGAAAAACTACAAGACACTTCTTATAATAGTGCTTTTGGGGTCTTAATGAATTATTAAACTTTTCAAATTAAAATGTACTCTACAGACGAATTTTTATGATTCATCTATTATGCTTCAAAACTCATAAGTTGCGATAATCTCCCTATAACAAAGAGCTCTCGATACTCTATACAATGACGCAGCATTTGCTTTCTTTCTCTTTCTCTGGTGCTTTGGCTTGTTGAGCTCTTGGTTGAGCTATTGGTTGTACCACCTCTTCCTTCTCCTTCTTTTCCTTCTTTTCCTTCTTCTCGCTTTCTTTTCTCATTATTTGTCTAACCACATCGACAAATGCTTCGTCAACATTGGTTTTAAACATTGCTGAAGTTTCATAAAATGGCACCAAACCCCAATCTTGGGAAACTTTTATCCCATCTTCAATAGAAACGACTCTGTCGTCATCTAAATCACATTTGTTACCGATCAATACCATGGGCACATTATCTGAGTCTTTAATTCTCAAGACCTGTTCACGCAAAGCCAACAACTCTTTCAATGAATTTTCATCAGTGACGGAATAAACCAATAGAAATCCTTTGCCTGATTTGATATATAACTCTCTCATTGCAGTAAATTGAGCCACACCAGCAGTGTCCAATATTTCTAAATCGCAAGCTCTACCATCGACTTCAATTTGTTTTCGATACGAGTCCTCGATCGTGGGGTCGTAACTTTCGACATATACACCTTGCACAAATTGAACGGTAATTGAGGACTTACCAACACCCCCAGCCCCAAGAACGACAACCTTGTAGTCTAAATTGTTAGTATCGGTGAGTCCAAGTATAGTGTTTACACATACCTCTCATTGTTTATAGGCGCGTAGATAATGAATTTTTTTTTTATTAGATCATAATTACATATCCATTTAATAATATTAATTTTTTCGTACATCGAAGTATTATAATTTTTCAATATTGGGGACAGGACCAAGTGGTGTAATACCGTACGGATTAATTTTAACATGAGATTTGGTATAGTGGTTTTTAATGTGTTCGAAGTTTGTTGTTTCTTCAAATCCTGGTATCTTCCAGTATAACAATCTAACCCAATCGTGGATCTTTGGATAATCATATCTAATCATACCAAGGTTACACTTAAAGTGCTGAACATAGACTGGGTCAAATCTAATAATAGTGGTAAATAATCTAACATCAGCCTCAGTCAACTCGTTACCAAGAAGAAATTTACCTTTGAACGATTTTTCAACTTTGTCCAAATGAGCAAAAACGTTTTTACATTCCTTTTCATAAACTTCCTGTTTCAGAGCAAATCCCGTCTTGTAGACTCCATTATTGATGTTGTCATAGACCCATGAGTTGATCTCATCGATTTCTTTTTCCAATTTTTGAGGAACCAAATTGACTTCGGCAAATTCACTTGGAAGAATTGAGTTGAAATCGGAGTTCAACATTCTAATAATCTCAGCAGACTCATTATTGACAATTGTACCTTCTTTCTTATCCCACAAGACTGGAACGGTGAATCTCCCTTCATATTTAGGATCAGCTTTGTAATACAATTCACTCAATCTTGAAAACCCATACAATTCTTCCTTTGGGTCGAATCTCCAACCTTTGTCATCCATGTGCCAATGTACAACAGTGACACCAATGATTCCGGTCAATCCTTTTAAAACTCTGGTGATCAATGTTCTATGAGCCCAAGGACAAGCGTAGGAAACATATAAGTGATAACGACCGACTTCAGGGGGGAACCTACCACCTGGTTTAATAAATTCTCTGAAAGAAGATGGTCTTCTCTTATAATTTCCATCTTCGTCTGCAAATTTCAAGATATCAATCTATACGTTAGTAAAGCCCCATTGATTCAATGTTGCACATACTTTACTCATGTTCAATTAAGTTGAATGTGTTTGTATTTCTCCAATTTTTAATTTCTAATTTTTAGTAATGAAAGAAATCACTTTTTTGCCGTACAATCCAGAGCAATCCAAATCACAGCCTAAATATCATGGTTCAACAAGGCCACATAAATGCGATATATGCTCCTGGGCCTTTGCTAGGCAGTCTGATTTAACTCGTCATAAGAAATCACACGCTCCACCAAAATATACATGTCCCTATTGGGCACACGATCCAACGTGTCATAGAAACAATGGTGCGTTCAATAGATTAGATGTGCTAAAGAGACATTTAAGGCTAGTGCATTTTGTCAAAGTTAAGCAACCGATAGTGACAGACTCAGGATGGTGTAAGAATTGTCAAAAGATGTTCCCCAATTCAAAAGCCTTCATAGAGCATTGTAACGAATGTGCGAAACAAATTAAACCCTGGGTTGACAAGAACCAGACAACGTTTAGGGTTATATTAAACAACTAGCTATATAAATCTAGTATACTACAATTAGGATGAATGATGTAAACGACTTTCTCTTCTTCAGTCACACTCATTAATATTCTGTCCTTCACCAATCTTTTCAAAACTTTGAACGCCAATTTTCTTTCGTGAATGTATTCTTGTTCTGAATTCAAATCGTTCTCCTTTTGTAATAAATACCAGTCGACGATTTCTTCCGCTGTTAATCCTTCGTCATCGATCTTTTTCACTATCAAGTTCATTATAGAAACATATTTATCGTACGTTATCGAGATCTGTTCAGCTTCCATGACCGGTTCTTCAATTTCTATATCATCCATCTCAACTCTGATTATTGATTGTCTTAATAGATCATAAGCTTCAGCTACAAAGCTTGGCGTTATTTCCTCGGTGCAATTTGCCCTGGCAATTGCTTCGGATAATCTGATCATAGACTCCAATTGTCTAACGGTAATTCTATAAGAAGATCTTCCTAATCCTTGCGAGTCGTCTTCTCTTAATTCTTTGTATCTGGTGACTAAGAAGTCTCTGGCTTCTTTCGTCATCTTTGGTTTGAAAGTTTGGGCATACTTTATATATCTAGATAGTTGTTCTGCAGAATATGGTGGGTCAATAGCATCATCTCTCAACATGTGTAAATCAACGATATGCGAAGCCAACTGAGTGTCGACTCTCTCATTGCAATCATCTAGTATAACAAAAAATAAATCGAACCTGGACATTATTGGTGCTGTCATGTTGAGATTGGATCTCAAACCGACTTTCCTATTGTATCTACCACCTATTGGATTTGCTGCAGCTAGAATGGAAGTTCTTGCATTTAAAGTCGCGTGGATACCTGCTTTGGCTATGGATATAGTTTGTTGTTCCATAGCTTCATGAATAGCCACTTGATCTGATACATCCATTTTATCAAATTCATCAATGGCACAAATTCCGTTATCAGCTAACATCAAGGCACCTGCTTCAATTGTGTATTCTCCACTTTCTTCGTCCTTAACAACAGCAGCAGTCAAACCTGCAGCCGAAGAAGCTTTACCCGAAGTATAAACCGCCCTCGGAGAAAATCCACAAACATATTTCAAAAACTGAGATTTGGAAGTAGATGGATCACCCACAATACAAATATTTATATCACCTCTTAGATTGATTCCATCGATAGTTTTTTTGTGCACACCACCTAATAGTTGGAGTAATATTCCTTTTTTCACAACTTCATGACCAAAAACCGCTGGAGCAATTGATTGTACAAGTTTATTATAAATATGTTCATCCTTGACCATTTCTTTCAATTGAGAAACTTCAGAATCACTAAGGGAAGTTAAAAAGTTTTCTTGATCTTTCAATTCTTCACTTCTTGATGATACATGACACGCGTTGAATGCTAATCTATAAGTTAAATCTCTTACCCCTAAACTTTTAAGCCCAGTGACCCCAGAGTCAGATACACTTTGTGGCTTTACTCCTGGTAATCCCAATTGAGTGACATCTGGAATAACAATTTCACAACCTGTGAATGTACATTTGTCTCCTGGCTTTGCATTCTCTACCGTTTCACCACGCAATAATACATCCAAAGTTCTTGGCATGGACCCGGTGGGTATTTCATTTGAATTTTCTTGTATTCTAACTCTTTGCCAATCAACAAATTGAGATTTGGAAACGTTCAATGTAAAGTAAGATTGATTTGGACATGAGGGACACGATGTTGGTTCAGTATATTTGAAAACTTGCTCAACACCTTCGATCAAAGCTGAGCATTGGTCACAAGTGAAACAAGCGAGGTGTAATTCCGGTCTGACCTCGGAGGTTCTGGTAACAGTACCAGATATACACATAAGTGATCCAATTTTGTTGGATCTTATATCTCTTATTCTTTGGACAGTGGGTAAGTCGTGAAATGATAAATGAAAAACACGCTCATTGCCTCCTTCTTCTGCCAATAAATTTGTCTGTAGTAAACTAGGAGCATATTTCTTCAAGATTCGTTTGAAACCTTTCATCAAAAAAGGGTAGAATCTATAGTACTGTTCCATTATAGCTGAGGCTAAAACACCATTTTCTCTTGTCAATAAATGCTGATAGTCAACGTACAAGGTTGTTTTTTCGTACGTTTTCATAGCTTCAATTTGTGAAAGGTAAAGTTTGTCATCCCATTCACTATATTCCTCGAGGAATGTTTCAAAACTCTCACGTACTTTTTCACCAGTCACATCCACCACTTTTGAGGCTGCAACTTCTTTTCTTCTCCCAACAGGCTCTGGAGTTGATACTTCTCTCACCGATGATGTGGATCTTAATAAATGAGCAGCATCCGAAGGAATTCTACTTGGGGAAGAAACAAATTGTGACATGACGCGTATAGTTTTTTTTTTTCTTTTCATGAACAAATTTTGTATGTATGTAATTTACCAATTCGGGGAATACTAACAATAGCCCCATCTTCATTTTTGAAACTACAAGTCGGTAGAATCCAAGCATGCAGAGTGCACGAGAATAGCGATAGAATGTATGTATCTGATATTGATATAAAGGACAAGGTGATTCAAGTGTGCTCAGGATTGAGAAATCATGTTCCTATCGAGGAGATGCAAAATAGAAGGGTTGTTGTCTTGACAAATATGAAGATGAAAAAGCTACGTGGTGAGAAATCCATGGGAATGATATTGGCTGCCGAAAATGAGAGAATTGAGTTAATTCAACCACCAAATTGTGCGATCGGAGAAAGATTATATTTTGACAAAACATCTGTGGAACCACCACAATTGAAAACGAAAATCTGGGAGTTCATTCAGCCGAAGTTGATAACAAGAGATAATAAAGTCGCTTTTGAAGAGTTTTATTTGCAATCCAAAGACGGAGAGTTTGCAACTGTAAAAATGAATAACGCTGAAGTTAAATAGATGTGTATCGTAAATAAGGTTTGATCTTTTTGAAATCACCAAATTTCTCTTTTGCTGCTTCATCCGAAACTTTTGGAGGTATAATGACTTCCGAACCAACTTGCCAATCTACCGGAGTAACAACCCCATTTTTGTCTGCAGTTTGCAAGGCATCGACAGCACGCAAAATTTCCACAGTTGATCGACCAATCTCAGGAGGAAAGGTGATTGAGGCTCTCACTTTCTTCTTTGGATCAATGATAAATACTGATCTGATAGTAGCTATTAAACCAGATTCTAAGTTCTTGAAATCTTCTTCAGTGACCATGTCATACTTGAAAGCAACTTCTTTTTTACCATCCGCAATGATTGGGAATTGAAATTTCTGTTTTTCAATATCCTCAATATCTTTAATCCATTTGTTATGACTGTCAACGTCTTCGACTGATAAACCAATCAATTTGACTCCTCTCTTATCAAATTCAGGTTTTAATCTTGAGAAAGCACCCAATTCGGTGGTGCAAATTGGAGTGAAGTCTTTTGGGTGACTGAACAAGATTGTCCAATTATCACCAATAAACTCATGAAAATCAATTTTACCATGAGTGGTTCCAACTTGAAAATTTGGAGCAATTGAACCAATTCTGACCCTTGGTTGTTCAGCTTGTTTGAATAATGTTCTTACGAATAATCTCGACATTAGGGAAAGAGAAAAAAAGTAGTTTAATCGCACATAAATTATTTCTTCAACGCATTTCGTGAGTATTAGTCAATTATTCAACATATTTAAATCAAACCAACCCAAAAAATCATCATCCTGAGTCTCCCAATTCTGTTGTAAAAAGTCCAATTCTCCCATTGGCGGCATCACTGGCTGTGAAGGTAGTACCAAATTTTCATTCATTGAACCAGTGGATTCCAACATTGATAATGGTATACCATTTATAGATAACGGTTGATCACCATCTGATTTAGCATGATTTAAAGCTTGATCTGTTGGGATCAAAGTAGTGATTGTTGTTCCATTTGGAGTTGTAGTGACCATTGTCTTAAAATCATCCTTTGTAATTTGATTATAAAAGGGCAACGGTACCGCATTACTAGTTTTGGGCACCTTGTTCATAGTTCTTCTTCTTGCCTCATGAACACACCACACTAGATCGTAAAACAACGACGCTGTGAGATGGGATCTCATTCTTGTTATTATACTTCCTTCGTCTTTAAATAATTCAGGATAGGTGTGTAATACAATATTCAAATTTTCCAAAACTCTAGCTGTCCGACTGATATCATTTTGTAAATCTTTCCACGAGCTAAGGGTGTTCCTAAACAATCGATGAACGGTAACAATAGATTGTCTTGCTGAATCAACATATTTATCAATCAAATATTTCAGCAAATGTAGTTTGAATAATAATAATACGGAGTAGGTGATTGATTGTCTTATATATATGGGTAGTTCAATCAAAGATATTTCCATGTGACTGACTATGGTAATAATTCTAGTAGCTGATAAATAAGCCGAACTGACGTATTTGACTTGATCTTCAATTGGAGTGCCTGGCAAAAAGGCAAAACAACAAATCATAAGTTTTATATACAAATAGTAAACTTCGATTGCAGGGTCCTCAATTTGTAATTTGAATATGAGCCTTTCCAACTCACGATCTAGTAGACCGAGCGACCCTGCCCTATTTGATGGTTCTAATAGTCCATCTGGTCTTGTAACACTAATACCCATAACATTCACCAACTTACATTGAAAAATGGAAAGTGAAATTAGACATCTAAAACTTTTGGGTAATGATTGATCTACTCTGGCATTTTCTATCAAATAATCAGTTGTATTAATAGAAGGGGGCAAACCTAGCAATGAAGACCAAAATTGTTCGCAGAAGAATACAGCCAACCAAGACCTAGTCCTCCAACGATCAGCATCGGGTCCTAAATTTGCTTGATTTCGACTAAAATCCTCGATGAACTCTCCTCCTCTATGCAATCCCAATTGTAAGGACAAATTTTTTGCCAATCCAATGAATCTATAACTGCAATCGTCTAAAACTTTTTCGTTCGGTAATGGCCATATTGATAATATAATTAAGGCCTGAATGACATGTGTAGATCTAGGTGTCTTGATCCAACATGTTTCGATAGCCAATTGCTTGATCAAAGAAGCCAAAGACATATACAAAGTTGGTTCCGGTTCTGATAGACTTGCAGTCAAAATGACAACCCAAAACAAAAGTTGTGATTTATAATACAACTCAGTGGCTGATCTGGAAATAATAATTGGTAGAAATGGCAAATTTTTGGTCATAAATCTATCATGTAGTTCGTTTGCTTTATACAAAGGGATTGTAACATCTCCCAAGGTAAATTCTTGAATTAACACCTCAGGGGTGATGGGGGAAGGTTCAGTTAATGGTATGTTTTGTTGAATACTTGTTATTGGCGACAGGTGTTGCATTGAAGGCGACTCAAAATTTAAATTATGCTGATTCAAAGCTTGAGTAAGGAACGATTCGTTCTTTGTCAACATTTCAATCTTAGCTTTCAATTCATCTACATCCAGTTTCAATGATTGGATCTGCGATCCCTTCTTTGGTCTAAATTGAGGATCTATCTCACATTTTAAGCCCATTTTATCACATCTTTGACAAGGGTTGGGATAGTTCTCAGATGCATTACATTTAATTTTGTGCTGGCGACAGAACGTGCAGCTTGTTACTGGTCTATGACCCGTTTGTCTTGGTTTATTGTCTGGTTTTTTTACTTTTGGTATACTATTGGTCGACGATGATCTTTTTTTGATAATAGGTTGAGGTGATTGCGAAGAAACAGGTGACGGCTTAGGCAAAATCTTTACCTTTGCTTTCTCTTGGAATTTCATTGGTATTAGGTTGGAAAATTTTTAACTTAAAAGAGACTATTTTCTACATCAGGTCGTGCGAGATCCTAAAGATAATAAACAAGTGCTCATAACACGTTGTATTGATTTTTTAGATAAAAAAATAAATACTAAAAAAAAGAAATTATGACAGCATTATTCTTCTTCAACTTTTGGATCACCAATACCATCTTCATATATAGCAAACACACACTCGCTTTCTGGTAAGCAAGGAGAGTCATAGATCTTACAGATTCTAGTCTCACCTCTTCCCTTTTTGAAACTTAATCTGGTGGTTGAAGAATGAGCAATAATATTACCACCTATTGGTTTTTTTGGATCAGGATTGTACATACCAGACATTCCATCGACTTGGGCTACCACTTGGTTCGTTATCACGACAGCAATACCAAACTCATCAGCGAGTCTTTGTAAAGTTCTCATAAATTTTGCAACTGATGTTTGTCTAGCACTCAATTCTCCTCTACCAGCATAATCGGTTCTATATAAGGACATGATACTGTCTACGATCAATAGTGAGAATCGAGATTCTGCCATCATTTGTGCTGATAAATTTAGTAAATTCAATTGATGTTCGGCATTGTAAGCTCTGGCGTAAGCTACATTGTCCAAGCAATCATTAGGATTCAATCCATAACGTTGAGCTATGGAAACTAATCTATTTGGTCTAAATGTACCCTCTGTATCAATATATAAACATTTCCCTTCGCCTCCTCCCATGTCTATTGGAAGTTGACACGTAACTGCTAATGTATGACATAATTGTGATTTCCCAGTTCTGAATTCTCCAAATACCTCGGTAATTGACCCGGTCTCCACCCCTCCTCCTAACAATGTATCCAACTGCTTTGAACCAGTGGTCAAACATATCAACTCAGATCGACGCGAATGAAACTCACTGGCTGTTGTGAAGCCCAATGGAACTAATTTGGCTGCTTCTAAGGATATCTTTTCCGCCTTTGCTTCACTAATACCTTTGACAACCATCAATTGCCTTTTAGGCGTGTATGCAACACTCTCTACAGTATGATAACCTTCTGTTTTCAATTTCTTGATATCTGACATTGTTATACCATTTCTCTCCAATTGCTCAATGAGCAAAGGCCCGTTGCTTTCGTCCTCCTCTATGATATCATTAGTTTGACTCATTAGACGTGTAGATACGCGTTTAAAAAGAGAAAAAAAAAGAAAATAAAAACGAATTCTGACAGATCTGAAATATGGAGCCTAACAAATACAGATAGCTTCTGGCTATTAGTTCAGTTGATACATAGTTCATCTATTATGATCATCTGAATGCTTTGTAGGTTCACCGTGTGTCTTACATTAGTTAATTTCTTTTTATTTTGTCCTGCATTCAGTATACGACCTTTTAAACGATCGTTTAATCTTTTTTTCTGTTTAAAACATCGAGATAAAACTTTTTATCAATATTATCCTTCAGATGTCTAGCGTTTACCACGATTATTCAACCTTTCTGAATGCAACAACATTTACACAAGTATTCAACAATTTTGATCGTCTCGATAATTTAAACTTTGTTGAGAAAGTATGGGGCTCCTACTATTATTACATGGGCAATGATCTATTTGCAACGGGTTTATTATTCTTTTTAACACATGAATTATTTTACTTTGGAAGATGTTTACCATGGGCAATAATTGATAGAATACCGTACTTTAGAAAGTGGAAGATACAAGATGAGAAAATACCATCTGATAAGGAACAATGGGAATGTTTAAAATCAGTCTTGACATCTCATTTTTTTGTTGAAGCTTTCCCAATATGGTTTTTCCACCCTTTATGTCAAAAAATAGGTATCAGTTATCAAGTCCCGTTTCCCAAAGTTACTGATATGTTGATTCAATGGGCTGTATTCTTTGTTTTAGAAGACACATGGCATTATTGGTTCCATAGAGGTTTACATTATGGGGTTTTTTATAAATATATTCATAAACAACATCATAGATATGCTGCTCCATTTGGATTAGCTGCTGAATACGCTCATCCTGTTGAAGTTGCATTATTGGGCTTGGGAACTGTTGGTATACCAATTCTTTGGTGTTTGATTACTGGGAATTTACATCTATTCACTGTCTCAATATGGATCATACTTAGATTATTTCAAGCAGTTGATTCTCATTCAGGTTACGAATTTCCATGGTCTTTGCATAACATCCTTCCGTTCTGGGCTGGAGCTGATCACCACGATGAGCATCATCATTATTTCATTGGTGGCTACTCATCTTCTTTCAGATGGTGGGATTATGTTTTGGAGACCGAAGCTGGTCCAAAAGGTAAACAATCTAGAGAAGAGAAAGTCAGAAAACAAGTTGAAAAGAAAAACTTGTGATACTTATATATTTATAAACGGCAACCTTGTATTATATTCTTCATAATCTGTAACCCCCAATTTCTCCCCTAATTGAACTGCATCAGACATGTGGATGAACTTCAAATACTTTGCCTCTGATCTAACTAGTTGATTATCAATGGTTAAGAATGGCTCATTTTCAATACTGATGATAGAACCAATGATTATCAATAGTATACCAACTAAACTTTCAACTTTGATATCCAAAGATATATCAATACCGAGTTTATGATACTCAAATGAGGAATATCCCAGGTGGAATAGAACGAGTATTCCGACTAAATAAAGATACTGTTTCATTAATAGGCGAACGAAAAAATTACAAAAAAAGATAATGGCAGATTCAACGTCAATAGATTGTAAAAATCTACAATATCAATATGGAATCTACAAACTAGAGCATTATTGCAATGCAAATTATGAGAATTTGCCATTAATGAATTATATTGTGATATTGCCAGCTAACGTGTTTGCAATTCATTCAGCGTTTGAACTGAGATTGGAATCATTATCCAATTATAAACCCATTAAACATCAATCGATTAACATAACGGGAACGTCTCATATACCTTATGATACACTGGACTCAGGAGTGATTGCATTGGATCAACTACCCGATTTAGAAACTGCAAAGAAGTGTGTTGAACAATTTGAATCTTTAGCAACCATGGCATTACAAGGATATAGAAAGAAGTTAGGAAAGCAAACTGTTAACATTAAGCTTGTGCAGTCCATTTTTCACGATGACTTTGACTTACATTTGGAAAAATTCACGTTCCAATTGCCAAAAGGAGATATGGATGAGAACTTATCAGAGTGTTGCTTAATAGATATAGACATACAAGAATTGTTCGTTATAAACAAAGGAATAGAAAGCTCAATAAATTATATCAAAACGATCATACCGACAAACGAAGATACGTCTTTCATTCAAAAAGTTTTCTTGATAAACATTAGGTTGAATGAGTTATACACAATTTTGAGAAGATTTGGTAGAAAGATTTTTCTATCCAACCAATTGCATTTAAACGATTCGAAGTTATTACACCATTCTAGCCCTGTATTTAGACAGAACATGAAATTGATGAATGATCATTTCAATACAATGAAGAAGAATGGTTGTTTGATTGCAAATATAACGAAATTTTTAAGGGGGAATATGAACAACATAGATCCTTCTTTGTTGAAATTCACAACTCAGGGTATTACAATTATTGAAAATACAAATAAAGTGTTAAAAGAGTTTGGTCAAAACTGGATATTGGCAGAATTAAGATTTAGAAAAATCTATCAATTACCAAAATCAACTTTATTGTCGATACATAATACTTATACTTCAACAAAAGTGCCTGAAACAAAAAATAGATCTAGATCATCATCAAATTCGAGTACAAATAGTTTATTGAGAAGGAGCTCCATTTCATCACCCAAAAAGTCCATTATGTCTCCTAAGAAAATAGAAAAGAAATCGGAAAAAATATTGGAAAAAAAACCCGAATTGAAATCAGAACCAAAACCAGAAAAGTCAATAGAAACAGAACGAGAGTCTGTTTCGGATAAAGAGAATAATATTTCAAATACAGAGATTATATCCGAGCCAAAACTAGAGACAAAATTGAACCAATCGCCAGAAAGTAATGCCAGTCCAAAACCAGCAAATAAAAGCACAGTCGCTGCTTCGGGTGCAGCCGCTGCTATAAAGAAAAAACCAGATAAAGAACAATTATCTCCGACACCTATAGATCAAATCGCAAACAAAGTGTCTGAAGTTGCAATCCAAGAGTCAGAAAAAGCTGAAAATGGAAGACTATCTGCTTCTCAAAGATTTCATCTACATTTCGCAAAATCAGGAGAAGTGAACAAAAAATCTATACAAGTATTTGAAAAAGTATCTTATGATCCCTCGCGTACAAATCAATTGACAAGAAAATATATAGATCAACCAGTGACAACCGAGTCAATAACGAAAAAAAACACAAGACAAAACATTGCAATTGAATTTGAACCTATAGAGGAACACTTTAATGGAGATGGATCAAAGAAAGTAAGATTTACTGGTGTTCCAGAATATACTGAAGCCGAGGACGCGCCAACTAAATACGCACACGCATTGCTTAGAAACTTTGCAATTTTCAAAAAACCTGTAATCAAACATAATAAAAGTGATCAATTACTAAAAGAAGAGAGTTTGTCATTTCGGGCCCGTCATATAGATTAATTTATAAGATGAAGTATTTTTTTTTGATTCTCTTCTTTGATAAAACCGCGATAATTTCTCATCTCAATGAGACAAAAGAGAGCCAAGGCATATAAGAAGCAGATTAATGTATATCTTCATACATTTAAATTCAGAGAACCATTTCAGACGATTATAGATGACCAAATAGTACTTACTTGCGAATCAGCAAGCTATGACTTGGTCAAAGGTTTAGAAAGAACAATACAATCACAAGAAATTAAGCCTATGATCACCCAATGCTGTGTAGAAGCGTTGTATAGGACGAAAAATCAAAAGGCAATTGATATAGCGAAAACCTTCGAGCGTAGGAAATGTAATCATCGGGAGCCAATACCTCCCCTTGAATGCATGACTAGTGTCATTGATATCAATGGTGAAAATAAACATCGATACATAGTTGCAAGTCAAGATTTGAATTTGAGGAAAACTTTAAGAAAAATACCTGGTGTTCCATTGATATACATGAATAGGTCAGTAATGGTTATGGAACCATTGAGCGACGCATCAGCGGAATTTGTAGAACAGACTGAAGAAAAGAAATTAGTGGGTGGTTTGAATAATACAGGCGAGGAACAATCGAACGATCAGCCATCGAAGAAAAGAAAACTTACTAAAGAACCTAATCCATTAAGTGTGAAGAAGAAGAAAACAGAGCCAAAAGAAGCGCCAAAGAAGAAAACTAGGAAAAGGAAACATCATTGATTGAATATATCAAACGCATTTTGACTTTTGACCTCTTTTGTAGGTTCTGCAGTCTCTTTAAGACCCTCACTTTTCAAAACAAATGTAGCGCTATCGTCAATCAAAGACATTTTGCAATCAAAAGCTAACGATTTCTCCCTGATAATTTTTTTGAATGTTTTAAGTAAAAGGTACAATTCATCTTCAGCTTCCTTTGTCATAGATTTATAGTTGTCTTTATAAAACACAAACGTAGAATCTTTTATCCACAGAAGTGTTCCGTCTACACCTAGACCTTTTTCTAAGTCTCCTTTGGTTATTCCAAAAAATAAATCTTTAATCAAAATTGAATTGAACATTGATTGTTCGATTTCCTCTTTTGTTAATTCATCTACTTTTGCTTGAGCGACCTCCTGCTGCAACTTTTCTGATAAAACTTCCTCGACCGGCTTCGGAATTTTTGTCAATCGCGTTATTACCATGAATACTGATCTTTTTGGCTCTTGATCTTGAGACTCGCTGTAGATATTAAATGCGTGAGTTAGCTCATGAACAAATTGACGTTGTATTTTGGTCATAGGAGCAAAATGATAGGTCTTCTTACCGCCGTCTTTATGTTCATTGACAAATTTTTGAATCAAATGCTCGATTTTAGAGCACCAATTTTTTTGTTTTCCATACAAATCTAACACGAATTCCGAGTAAGTTTCTTCTGGCTCCACGCTGAAAGCAGCGCGCAATCTAGCGTCTCTTTGAGCATGTGCACATGAATCATCACATGGTAAAACTATCCCAATTGTAGAAGGTTTAGTTTCTGACGACCCACATTTGACCTTTCTTAAAATATTACCACATTCACATGAGATTGAAACATCTTCATTACAAATGACATCATCACAGTTTCTTTTTTGGTAATGACATTTTAACTTACATAAATGAGGACAATTGGTTCTTACTTTTTTACAATAAGATTGACAATTATCCGCTGAATTATGGTGACCAGTTGTACACTCTGAAGAACAAGTTCTTGAACATGGATGCCCGCATTCTTTCGACACTAAACAAATTTTCCCACATGACACTCTTTCCTGAGAGCATAGAGCTGGAATGTCGTCTTTGTTACCACAATTACATCTTTTCTTTACTAAAGTTGTACAGTTTGGACAGCTTCCAGTTTCATGACAACGATGATGTTCACGTTCATGACCACATGACTTTGGTCGGATGCATTGTTCATTACAAACAAGCTTTGTACCACATCTTACAGGAGCAGAAATAACAGTTTTTCCACAGTTACATACCAAGTCATCATTAGTGGACTCTAGACAAACTTCACAAGGGCCACTATGACACAAAGCTTGACATTCGTGTAAACCACAGCTTTTGACTCGATTACAGCTTCTTGTACAGATATGGGCTGCTTCGAGAGTCATGATATCATTGAAATTAGTTCTCACATTATTTCTAATCTGTTTCTTCTTCGCCCGTTCTCTTTCTAAACCTACTTGCTCATATTCACAGCATTTCTCTCTGTGATAATGTTTTCTACAATTTAATAACACCGAGCATTTATGCTCACATTTTGGTTGTAAACCAGCTTGAATGGATTTACACCCTGCAATATAAGTTTCGTGACCGCAAGAACACTTTAAATCTGAAATAGTGGTACATTCACATTCACCTTGATGGCATTTGAACTTACAAGTATGTCCGCATGGTAATAATGTTCCACAAGTGTTTTCACACTCAGGCACGGGATCGGTACATTTGGTACGATTTTGAACGTCGACTTTTGTCTTACCACAATAACAAGTCGTGATTAAATCAGGTGAATACTTACATTTTTCAACTTTTTTTGCAGGTTGGCATTGCCTCAACTCATAATGCTCGTTACAATCGTAGTAAATTTTATTGAATTGATTACATGACCCTCCACCAATGAAATCACCACAATCTTTTAAATCCTTGTCACAACATTTGAGATTGAGTTGTGTTCCACCACAATAACAGGGTAAAGGCAAATTTTTCTGACATCTTCCACAAAATCCATCGTGACACCCACGATTACATTTATGATTCATGTCACACAATCGGATATTACAATCTGATTCACAGTCCCATCCTTCATCATAAGGTGTGATGATACATGGAACTTGTCTTTCTTCTTTTCCACAATGGCATTTCATCACTGGGCCTAGAGCACCACAAATTGGATGTTTGCCGGGGTGGCAAATACTCGAGCAATTGTGAATGCAGCTGCTGTATTTATAATTACAGGTATTACCACAGCTGAATGGCATTAATGGATTTTTGTCTGGATTGGTAACTTTACCACACCAGCAGGTAAATCTTGTGGGAACTTTTTTAGTTTCCACATTGCAACTTGGACATCTCCAAGTTTTGGTTTGTTTGTTTGTAGATGATCCATTTATGGCCCAATCTTGTATACATTCTAGATCATAGACTCTAAAACATTCCTTACATGTCCAAATGACTGAATGTTGATCGATCTCACTCGTACAAACCAAACAGGTGTATACACCTTGTTGAATTTCGGTTAGGATAGTAGTACCTAATGATTCGTCAGGCACGTCGTCGTCTGAAATATAATCAACATCATCTTGATTTTCATCTGCAGTTGATTCTATAACCAGTGACCGTGTGACTAAGTACTGTGTATTTGAATCCAGTCCTGGTTCATTTTCTTCTGCTTCCATTAGTTGAATAAGAGAGAAAAAAATAAGCAGAGAAAAAAAAACTTATATAAGAGCAAAAGTGAAACACTGGGGGCAACAGATTACACATCAATGATAATCCTGATTTCTTGTATCTACAGTGTTTGCATTTTAAAGGAGAGCTATGTGAGAGGCGGGTTGTATAGGGTAGTCATGAAGAGAAAATTTTGAAGGAAACTTGGTTTTCAATTCTCGAAGAATGTTCCAATCAATTAGCTTCTATAACGAACTATGTTTTGCTGTTGATGATTTCTTATTTGAACCATTTGTTGTTTGTTTACACTTTTGTAATGACTCATTTGATATGTTGCAACTTTGACGTAGCGCAGCAGCAAAAAATTGAACTTTGATTAATTGTGAAACGGCGTTAACATATCTCTCAAACTACAGGATTCAAAATTCAACCTAATGAAATAATACAAGTTTCGTTACAAGATATACATTAATTAGTTTACTCTAATACTTCTTCTTTTGAAAAAATCCATAACTTTTCTAGCAGCGCTAGATTCTTTTTCAATTGTCTTTTTAGAATTCGATGACGAGTTGGAATGAACTCTTTTTTGAGGGTCCCTTCTTTTATTAGATTCATTCGATGACTCCAATGGTTTTTTTACTTGTTGAGGAATTATCATATTGGTGGAGTCCTTGAGGCTCATACTTGAGGTATTGGATGTACTGTAAAACGATAATAAACTAAATCTGTTTTTCTTTTTATGCTCGTTGGGTTTGGTATTTGCAACCGAATATCTTTTTGAATGTGTCTTTTTTGATTCTTCAGATTTAGCTATGTATTCTTCCACTGGAACTATTGGTGATGCGTCCTCTATTTCAATCTTGGCCTCTGACTCCGACTTAGATTCTACCTCGGGTTTCACTCCAGGATCCGTTGATTGCGGTTGTACTGTCACTTGAGGTTTATATTCCTGTATTTTCTCTTCGGCATTTCCTTCTTTCTTTGGAGATTCTAGCTCCAATGTATCAATTTTACCTTCCAAATAGCTTAATACAGAGTTTCTCTTGTTTTCCTCATTACTCAAAACTCCGTTGACATGAATATGAGTAACTTCGGAATTTCTTCTTGAGATTGGATGATGACTGCCAGAGTCAGTATTTTCAGCAATCTCTTGAGTATGTTTTGGAGGAGACAGTGAAATGAATTGGCCGATTTTATTCTCATTCGTCAATGTACAAGTCATTGATGATGGGTGATAAGATGTTGGTCTTGGTTTTTTTGTAGGTGGTAATCTTTGAGAGGGCATAATTTGTGGACTATGCAGCTGTTTAGTAGGACTTTCAACAATAGTAGGGATCTTATAGTCCAAAGCTTTCAAAGCAATGCTTGCCGATGAATAAGAATTTGATATTGACACTGATTTTTGATGACCTTTTTGTGGTGAGACTGGAGATGTTTTCTTTGGGGATGGAGTTGAAGACATGTTGATTGTATCATTTGATTCATTAAGCTTGGGTATCGCCACAGTCGATGATGGAGATGAGTATAATAAACTAATCGAAGTTGATGAGTATGACCTATTGTGTAATGAAATTGGTTGGGGTGATAAGATTGAGCTTGAGTTGGTGCGTTCATTGATCATTGAAAATCGTTTATTTTCAACCACAGGTGGTTTATGTTCTTGTTGAAGTCTGTCCCATTCAGGTAGTTTGATCTGGAACAAATTTGAATATTGTGATAACCATGGATGTTGTTTAATTTCGTTCATATCAATTCTGTTTCTTGGATCAGATACTATGATCTTCCTTAATAAATCTCTTGCTAATGGAGAAACGTATTCTGGAAACGTTAATGGAGTTTTACAAATATAGTGGTATAATTTGATAATGTCTGAGCCATCTTCATTCTCTGGATCGTCATCAAAAGGTAAGTACCCAGATAACATGGCGTATAATATTACTCCTAGCGACCAAATATCGACTTTTCTACCTTCATAAGGCGATTGTGTCAAAACTAATTCTGGCGCGGCGTAACAAGGAGAGCCACAACTAGTTTTCATCAAGTCATTTCTGTCTTTGTTGTACGAATTGACGAAACCAAAGTCACTAATGATCACATTTTTGTGTTTATCCAACAAAAGATTTTCTAATTTCAAATCTCGGTGAATCAAACCTTTGGAATGCATATAATCAACACCGCTAACTAACTGTGCGAATAATTTTTTGGCTATGTTTTCCTTCAAGTATTTATGTTGCAATATGTAATCGAATAGTTCACCTCCAGAGCAATATTCAAGGACGATACCAATGTATTTACCACTCTTCATCACTTCGACTAAATTGACGATATTTGGATGGTTTAACAATTTCAAAGAGTTGATCTCACGATGTATTTTAATTTCGGAGTCTGAATCTTTCATTAAAGTTGATCTTTTTATTAGTTTTATGGCAACTTGAGATGGGTGTTTTCCATCTTTCCTCCAGCCTAATTTGACTTTACCAAACTCACCCTCTCCTAATGTAGAACCAAGGATGTATGAACCGAATCTCACTTCACGATGTACTTTCTTCGCAATGGTCGAATATGAAGTCTGATTCTGAGTCTGAGGGGGGTTTAACAGTGGAATGTCTACCGAAGCACGTGGATTATATGATTTGGGGTGTTGTTGTGTATTTTTAGGTTGTGAGGATGATGATGAAGACGATGATGGGTTTGTTGGAGGAGAGGTGTCAAAGTTGTTGAATAGTTCCATTTGAGATGGAACAACAATATTTGAAGACATAGATATTGTTGTTTAGATATTGTTGTTGTGGTGGAATTGTTTGAGCTTGTTTGTATTTGTGGAAATATTACTCAATGAAGACTTGAGAAAAGAGAAAAAGGGAAAGTTGAGTGCGAGGATGTTAATGAAATGGTTGGTGGATTTTAATTGAGAAAGGGATGATGATTGATGGGTAATGATGATAAATGAGTGTAATTGGAAGGTTTGAATTGTGAAGAAAGTTGGAAGCTGATGGTTGTAAGTTTTATTGAGACTGAAATATAAAAATTGTATTTGTTTTAAAATGCAAAAAAATAAACAAATAAAAATAAAAATAAAAATATAAATAAAAATAAAAATATAAATAAAAATCCAAATTTGAATGAATCGTAAACAATTGATCTCCAAAAAGCCTTTGATATAATATACTTATTTTCTTCCTCCCCAGATTCTTCTCACTTCAGTATCCGTTTGCTAAAGTAAACATTGGAAGATTCCTGTCATTCTCTTGGCTTGGGATTTTTTTTCACCTTACAACATCGATACAAGCTGTTGAAAATACATCATCAAAAGTGTAAAAAAATATGCATCGAGAATTAAAAAAATATATATATATTTACGTTTTCACCCAATGAGGTTATTTTATCATGTATATCGAATTCTTCTATTCACAATGAAACCCAACCATTTCGCAGCCAATATTTCGCATACTTTTAATCAACAGCAACATTCGAAACTGCCATTTAAATGCTATCATTTGGTTAGTCTGTATTACCAAGATTAAGACTCCCTTTCGAATCTCCGCTTTTAAACTGTGTAAAATTTGTACACTACTCGGTTTCTGATATAAAATAAGATAAAGGTTTTTTCTGTCTTGAAACATTTATATGTAAGTTTAAGCATTTCTATCACTGTTACATTTTTGCGATACAAAATTAAGGGGTTCTTTTTTGGTGCGGAATTTCATTTTCAAAGGAGTTCATTCTCACAGTGACCATATTGTCATTGCAATAGACCAAAGATCAACCACTTGACTACGATTTATCAACGAAATCCAAGAATTTCTTACCTTCTTTATTAGGTTCAATCAATGGACCTGTAAAGATACAATGAACCACCATATCAGGGTGGTAGTATAAACCAGTTAACAATTTTGGCGTGACCAAGAAATACTGTGATTTACTGTTTTGACAAGCTGTGTGAACCAAGTACTTGTGAGCCATTTGTTCGTTTTTTGGATCCATACCTTGATTTATCTCGTCCACAATTCTGAATGGTGCATCTGTCAATCCTTGTAAAGACATTATAAAAAAGATCGTTGATACTGCTCGTTCTCCACCTGATTGCGATTGATTATCAAGTATCTTGAGCTCAGAGTTTTCTCTAAACTTGACCAAAATTTGTAGTTTCCAGTCTTTGAATCGATCAGACTTAGCCAATTCAACTCTTCCATCACTCGCCACCTTGGTGAACCGATGATTGAAAGCTATCGAAATTTGATTTACCAAATCGTCGAGTTCAGTTTCCCATTGATCTTTGATAGAGACAATTCTCTCATCCAATCTTTCCTTTTCGGTTCTGTATATCGGCAAATCAGTTTCAGCTCGTTGAATCTCCTGTAATTTAGTTCTTAAGATATCTATCGAACTTTTATCGGCCGTTGATAATAAAGACAATTCATCCTCTAGTAGTTCAACCTTCTTTCTTACAGTATTTTCGTTAAATGTATCGTTTTCGATATATTCTTGCGCCAATGCACTAAGTAAACTGATTTGCTCTTGAGTATGTTCACTATTGATTTTCTCCACTTCTTTGTACTCTCGACTTTCTTTTATTTCATCATATTTACTTTTGTAATGTTTAAAATCTTGTTTAAGCTTTTCTTGAATTTGGTCAAGCTCTTTCATTAATGAGACGCACGTCATTTCACGGTTCTTTAAATTCAAAATTCTGAATTTTTTCATTTTGATATCCGTTTCTATCTTGGATGATTCTTTAATCACATTTGCCAAATCAACGCTTGATTTTGATATTAATCTATATTCTTCAACAACCTTTCTTTCAGAATTCTGTATTTTTTGAGAATAATCTCTATTCGATTCCTGTTTAAGTTGTTCAATTCTTCTCTTTCTAAATTCTATTTTTGACTCTATGTCGACCACTCGATCTTTCAATTTTTTTAATTCATGATGACGATTTTTCAATCTTTCAGATTCTTCTCTTAATTTTCGATGCTCCATTTTCATGCCTCGTAATTTAGACTCAACATTTGCTAGCTCATTTGCCATTTCTTGTTCTTGTTGACTATATTCATCAATTTTTTGATTAATTATATTCTTTTGATCTTGTGATAAACCTTGGAATGAAAAGTACTGAGAAGAATGACTAATATGCTCGGTCCTGCGAACCGTGTTCTTCTGACCATATCTCGATCTGGTAGTACTGTGTATCGTGTCACCTGAAACAAATTTCGAAAATGAAACGTTTCCTTCAGTCACTCGTTGAATCTCGGTAGAGGATAACGCTCTTCTACTAAATGGAATTCTATCAATTTTGGAAACACTGTACAACATTGATAACACCTCTGGCGGTCCAGTAATAAAATCGGATAAGTACCCATCAAATCCATATCCTTTTAATCTATCATGGTCAAGCTCATGCTCTGGTGCTATAATTTTGTCAATAGTTCTAATAGGTATATTCCATCCTCCTGATTTCAGTTCCTCATTGATAAATCTTTGATTTTCTCTGGTCACCGTAATAGAAAACAACGTATTATTGTCGATGATTTTCTCCAATACTTGTGCAACATTTCTATCATTGACCTCACATGAAAGAATGGGGGCTTCATAATAGTTCTGTTTAAATTCGGGTCTACTTCTCAATCTCTTATGAACCGAAAAGGATTCGTCTCTTAGTCTGTATTGGTTTCCACGATTACTTATTAATATGTCTAGTTTATCCTTGCTTTGAAGTTTGCTTTGTTCTTGTCTTATTTTAAATCGAACGCCGTCGACTTGTTTTTGTTTATCTCTGCATTGGTTGTCATTTTGCAGCATCGCATCCTCAATTTCTCTCAACAACTTTTTCTTATCAGCATATGCTTTACGTAGTTTTTCTATTTCGTCCTCATCGACTTTTTCTATGCTTTGTTTTTCATCGTTTAATTGCTTTAAATTTTGTTGAGATTTTTCAAGCTCGAGTTTCTTTTCTTCACCCTTGGCTTTGTATTGCTTAATTTTAGAGATCAATTCTGAGATGGTATCTTCTAATTTCGATTTTGTCTTTTGATGAGATTTTAGGTCATTCTTCAAAAGATTTAGTTTTTGCTCTTTTTGTCGTAAATCGCTCGTTTCAATGTTTGACTCGTTTTGAATCTCTTCGAGATCTTCTTTTAACTGAGTATAATTTTTTCCAAACGAAGCTAATCTATTTTTGGCTATTTCTCTTTGTTTTTTCAAAGCTGTCCTTGTCTTTTTCAAGTCATTATACCTTGCATAAGGGACCAACAATTTATAATTTTCAATTTGTTGCAGTTTCTTTTCATATTCTTCAACCCTTTTGGCTGCTTCTTCTAATTTCTCCTTCTCTTCTATCAAACCGTTCAACCTCACTTGTGTTTCACCAATCTTTCTCGACAACTCTTGACTAGTTTCATCTTTCTCAATTAAATCCTCATGTAACCCTAAAAGATGTCCGTCTCCTAAAGTTCTTTCGGTTTCCAAAAGTAACTTCTCTGATGATAATCCTGCAAACTCCGCCACCCTTTCTTGAGGTAGGAAATGACATAAATTATCCAATTGAATATTGAATTTTTTACGTACTTCCTTAATTTCCTTCTCCGTTGTCTTTCTTTTGTTCAAAAACCAATTGGATTCTTTCGCTGTAAATTCTCTTTTTATCACAATAGTAGGTTTATCTTCAAAATTTTCAATCTCAATCTCAATACACGCCTTTTCATGTCCTGTCTTTATCATCGATTTGAGGTTTTTACGTTTGATCAAGTTTATATTCCCTGCTAATCCTATGCATATTGATGCCACTAATGTAGATTTACCACTTCCATTAGGGCCTATGATCATGTTCAAAGTGGGAGACAAATTGAACTCAGCAAATGAATAGGTAGTGAAGTTCCATACTTTAACAGTTTTTAAAAAACCAGGTTTGTACAGCACAGGTTGGTGTACCTTCTGTCTTTTTGGAGACCTTATATCCATTGATAAAAGTGGATTTATTTTTTACGCGTTTGTAAACTTCTTACGGCACAATTGATCTAAATCACAAACTAGGGATAGGAACAGTAAAAACTTTAGATGAACAAGTGCAATGGCTTTTTTGATGAAGAGGTTGAGCTACAATGGTCTGCAGAGGATTTCATGTGACAATCGTAGTGTCGAAGAAATTGAAAAGACCCTGTTGAAAATGAAATAACTTTTCAGTTCTTGATGTACTTCTCTAATGCTACTCACGTATATTCTTCAAACATTTTATAATCATATTCATATCACTTTTATTCATCGTCAATAATTCGATGTGTGGATCTTTCCCTAATTGGTTTTGTTTTGATTTCAACTTTTTTTTTTTGATCTCACAACAAAATGGTAAGTAATTAAGGAACCAATGCTGAACTATACTAACAGCATAGTCACAAAACACCAAAACTTACAAAGACGCATTTGCTTTATTTGACAAGAAAGGAACAGGTAAAATCCCCGTGGAACATTTGGGAGATTTGTTACGATCAATTGGTCAGAATCCTACCTTGGCTGAAATATCAGAATTACAAAAAACAATCAAAGGCAATGAATTCGACTTTGATACTTATCAAGAAATCATAAATAGACCAGATGGGTTCAAACCGTTGGGATTACCTGAAGATTACATCAAGGGGTTCCAAGTGTTTGACAAAGATAACACCGGATACATTGGTGTTGGTGAATTAAGATACATTTTAACATCTATTGGAGAGAAATTGTCAGATTCAGAAGTGGACGAGTTGTTGAAAGGTGTGAATGTAAACTCAGAGGGTAATGTTGATTATGTAGAGTTTGTCAAATCTATATTAGATCAATAAATGAAACGAAAAAAATTAATCATAATACATTTAACTTTGTAGATGTCTGATTTAAATGACCAGAGACTTCACCTTTTTCCAAAGGAAAGATTAGAAGCTGTAATTACAACTACAGGGCTAATAGGGTTGGCCGTGGGATTATATGACGGAGTAAAATTATCTTCAGTGCGATATTTAGCTGAGAATGCCCATCGATTACCTACCAAGGTTGGTGGGTGGTATTTTTACCATAAGAAGAAGAACTACATAATGATCAAACAATCGCTAAAACATGGGATACAATCAGGAATAAAGTTTTCAGTACCCGCAGGTGCGTTTTTCGGGTTGGAGTATCTCTTAGACACGTTAAGAGGTGGCACCATAGATTTCATGAATACAACAGCAGCAGCATTTATAACTACAAGTATATACTGCGGATGGAATAGATTGAGTTTCACCCAATCGAGGAGCAAAATATTCAAAGGTACGATATTTGGATTTGGTCTAGGATTATTACAAGATTATTTAATACATAAAAGAAATGGTAGACTATGAGATATATGAAACTCATTCTTCATCAGATTCATCTAAATCAGGAATTGGATACTTCAATAATGCTGCAATACCAGTCAATTGGTTCAATTGAATACCAGATTCATGTAAACTGGAGAATATATAGACTTTTGCACCCAATTTTTTTGCTTGCTCAGTTAAATCTATGTAATGTCTTCTTGTTTCAATATCATCCGATCGGAATAATTCATCACTGATCATAAGATATCTTACAGCATCTAGATTCAAAGCTTTTGTGATTTCTTCTACTCCATACCATGCTCTTCCATCGTCTTCATTTAATGCTTTTTGAAATCTATTCAAAGCTTGAGACTCCTCAAGAAATTTCGTATCACTCAATTTTTTTCTCGTTTGCTCATCATTCATAACTTCCTCCAACCCTTGTAGGTATCCGGTGGAACAATGTGCAATGAGGAATTTATTCTTATTCTTGATAATGTCTTGAAACTGTTTATTTTCCTTGCCTGAATTTTGTAAATTTATACATTCCTGGATCAATCGATCGTACAAAGTCCTAGCTAGAAATCCTGGTGATGCTAATATTATAACTTTTAGTTTGTTTATATCAAAATGTCTAATCATTGAGGTTATGATCATATTAAAAAAGGAATTCATCGCCTTGTCCAAGTCTCGAGTTCCATATTCATTATTCTTTCTCGGTATTGATTTCTCAACTTTTGCTTGTAAAACAGTCATTTGTTCTGTCACATAACATAAATGAGCCACTCCCTCTTGAAAAACTACCGCGCCAATGTCTGCTTTCTTTTCAACTGAGCATAACTCATCCAATAGTTTCATGTCGTACTCGTCCCAACTCTCTTTTAAAATTGTTAGATCCTTATTTAACTCAACCTCAGCAGTGTGATAACTATTCAATGGAATATATTCTTGTTGGACTAATGATTTACCATTGATTCTCATAGTTTGATCAGATGAGATATAATCAATGTCTTCAACGGTCAATTTTAACTTCACGAGTATTTTCTCCATCTTGCTCTTACCTTTTGTGATTTGGTTTTGATTCCCCTTCTTGACATTCCGATGAGTTAATAATGACACAGAGTCGCCCTTTTTGATAAGATTGTAAAGGTACCATAGATCCTCCGAATCTTCTGGGATTAATGTAACGGCGACGTTTTTGTCTTTCAACTTGACTTTGTTCTTTATTTGCATGGTTTGATTTTTTGTTTGCTTTTGAACCAATGATGAAAAAAATTATTGTAATCGACCTTTGCAACCAAATAAAATTGTATGAATATAGGAAAATCGCTCCGACTAAGTAGATTTTTCACACTATACAAATACCCAAAACTGATAATATCAAGATGTCGTGCTTTATCTGAGAATGACGATTCTATACCGAGGAAGGAAATTAAAAAAATTGATAAGATATTGAGGAAGAAATTAATCACCAAGAGAAGTGATGGGATTGAAGAGATCACTCATCACAACAACATAACTTTGTTTGAAATTGATGACTTTGTAAATAAGATTAACAAGGAAGATGGAAGTGATATACGACTCGAGCAAACATACAATACAAAAGCATTAATCAAGTCTTTTCTACCGTACAATAACAAAGATGAAATCTCAGCCATTGTTGAGATTAGAGATGTCTCGTCTGATGGGTATGGATTAGCAATTGTTCCAAAATCTGATTACACAAATTTTCTGGATTATACCATATTGAAAGTGCCTAAAGTCTGCAAAGGTGAGACAGTGAGGGTGTCAATAGGATTTCATCACGAATTCTATGCCGAGACTCAACTTCTAGATATCCTACAACCCAGTCAACTCAGAGACAACACTTTAATAAAGTGTGGATATTTCAGCACCTGCAGTGGTTGTCAATTCCAAATGATGCCTTATGAAAGTCAGTTGTCGCAAAAAAGTGAAACAATACAAAAAGCATACCGCTATTTCCATCCTGAATTACAATTACAAAAAGTCAAAATTTTCGAATCTCCGTTGAAATATGGCTATAGAACCAAATTGACACCTCATTTTTTTACATATAAAAATATAGTTGATAAAGTAGGATTCGAAAGTGTGAATAAAAATCATCACGGAGTCAATGTTAAACAATGTCCCATAGCCACCAAGGAAATAAACCTGTTGTATTCTTCCTTACTTCCACAAGTCTTGAAAAAGCCACCTAAAGCGAAGCAAGTGCAATTTACAATCAAACAAAGTTTCGACGCAGACAGGACCATTGCAGTTGAAGGCTTAAAGAATTTGATCACGGAAAAGGCTAATGGTTCTTTATTCCAATACTCATCAACATGTTTTTTTCAAACTAACAATAGTGTTTTATCACCATTGTTTCGATATATTAAAGCTCAGCTTGAGAATGAAAGATTGAAATATATCGTAGACACGTATTGTGGGGTAGGATTATTCGGAATTTCGTTATCAAAATTATTCAATTGCAAAGTAATTGGAATTGAAATTAGCCAGGAGCAAATAAAATATGCTGAACACAATGTGAGATTGAACAATCTTGATCCGGAAGAGGTCCAATTCATATCAGGAGATGCATCTGATATGTTTGGTAACGAAAGATTTAAGAAGATGAATATAACTGGAATGGGCTCGCTAGTGATCATAGACCCTTCAAGAAAAGGTTCTAATATGAACTTTTTGAAACAGCTTGTACAATTCCAACCTGATATCATTATATACGTCAGTTGTAATGTCTTCACACAAGCGCGAGATTTAGCATTGTTGAGTCAATTATCAAATAGCACTTATAAAGTGAAGGACATTGTAGGGTTTGATTTCTTCCCCCAGACTAAACATATCGAGACAGTGGCAATTCTAACAAACACACAAAATAGGTAGCATCTTACAGGATTTAATCTATCATGTCGAATATGGCATCAACGCTCTCTTGTAATTTGTTTCTTTCCTGATATAATTTTTAAGATTTGATTCATTCCTACAACGAATATTTCTCACCCTTTGAATAAAGATGATTAATCTTCTGACATGGTATGTTCCATTTTGTTACTCTAAAAGTACTGATTTCCTCCAGCAACGAAATCTTAGAGTCCCCATGCCATGTACCGCCGTTGTTACCTGCATGGCACCATTTAGACCAGCGCTCATTGAATGCATCCTCTAGACTATGTTGCAAATAGTCACCCATCAATGCTGCATCAGCCGTTTCTTCACAGCTTTTACCTGTCGTGTATGACGCTATTGCTACTAGGAATGTCGCTCATTTGTTCTTATATCCATAATCGACCCAGTATGATTTACCACCACATTTCTTTTGTTTAAAAATATCTTATATATTTTAGACCATACTGGCAAAACTAAAAGCATTTGCTGCCAATGATATAAAAATTCACAAACGTAGTCTTTGTATTATTTGTGGTTGCCATCAAAAACCTTTCGTTCCTCGCGTCGAAATTGGGTATCTTTAATATCAAACGACTAGGGATCAGCTATCCTGCTGAAGCATTTTGTGATACTCAAGCGTCTAAGCGTGAATACTTTACTTTTTTCCACTCAATGGTTTAAAATTTACCACTTCAATACCTTCTGTTTCAATTTGGGCTCGAATTTCTTGTAGTAAAAGTCTATCAATTCTTTGTTACTTATGCTGTCCTGATTGTCACTCAGAATATTGTTACTAAGCTTTAAGAATCTTTCAAAGCATCAAGATTGACTTTTAAGTTCTTGCCATATGTTATCTCTCTGTTTGTAATCAGATCCTTTTTGCTAGGGATCACATATTCAGGGACCCCATACATAATTACGTCTCCATTCATGGATTCAAATGTAACCTCCTGTTTCGAAGTAGTTAAGTTTGTTAAAAATAACATCACCAAAATTCCAATTCTGAACATATCGAAAAGACTTACAACTGTACTCAAATTGTTGAAGACTTACAATTATACTCAAATTGTTGATTGATTATTTATTCTTGTTTGGCGACTTTACTTTCGCAGCCACTTGCTCTGATGACAGGCGTCTTTGATCCAAAGTAAATATATATATATGTAACAAACTATGATATAATTATACTATAGTTTTCAAAGAAGGATCGGTTTATGCTCTATAGTTTCCATCGGAGTAATACTATGTGCTCTTCGAGTATTCCCAAAACGCAAAACCTGTCGCACTGAAAAGAGAATTCACATCAGGTCATCTAGGGCTTATCAGTGTAAGAGATTACGTGATAGTATAACTACTAAACAATTCTTGTGTGAACATTCATCATCTCAGAAATGGGATATTGTATAAACTAAACATATTGTAAGTATCATTTAAATAATACACATAACTAGGCAGCATCTTTCAAAATTTCATCTATTATGTCAAACATGGCATCAACACCCCATTGCACTCTCGTACTTTGTTTCTTTCCCGATATGACATCACTAGATTTGACTTTTTCCTGTAGAAAATATTGTAAACCTCTTAATAAAGTCGATTGATCTTTTGCTTTTATCACTTTTTCAACTAAAATTCTATCGTCAAATTTTACATCCGCCATGTCACCTTTCAACGATTTAAGCCCTACACCAACTGAGTTTTTCTTTGATTTCTTACCTACTTGATCGAAAAAACTAACAAATGCAACCTCCAAAAACAATTGAGTATCGCTTGATGCAGTTAAAAAATTAATTGTTCTTAGATTGTGTAATGGAATCGATCCTTCTGCAAGTAGATAACCATAAAATCTACCTAGATTCAAAATCTTTCCGAGTTTGGATTCGTCATCATCATCATCAAATTGATTATCTTCACTAATTCCATCCAACTCCTTAATTAAGTCCCATAACATAAACTGAAAAGTTTTCCTCAAGGAATGACTTTCACATAATTTATTTGCCAATATACCATAGTAAGGATTGTACGAAGGTTCCATGGTTGCGCAATGGGTTAAGACTCTTGGGATTTCACGCTCTTGCGATCTTTTTAAAGACAACTTGTCTAATTTAGTTATTGATTCTATGTAATCATTTGCCGACATGATTGACACAAAGATGGCTCTACGTATGTCAGTATTCATTCTTTGAGCTTTTGCCAATTCCATCCAATTTGGCTCTGCTGAATCTAAAATATCGTTAACAGCAGTAGAATCCACATCCTTTACTTCTTGGTCGTCGTTTCCCTTCCATGCAGACCCAACTAACCACCATTTACCCTTTGACGAAACGTTATGTATATCATCCAAGTTCACTTGTATTGGGTCACCAAATTTATTATTATTGATCCCACCAAGGAACTTCTTCAATCGTATAGAAAGTTGATGGTTTGCTTCGTTTATTATTTTGAGCTTATTGTTTTTCAAAGATGTTATAGTTTCAATCAAAAATTGTATTCTGGTGTTATTCAATTCTTTAGGTAGATTGGCAAATTTTTCATTCATGAACAAAATAATGTCTTTCAATGACGATGGGTCATCTGATCTCATTTGATTTCCTGAATTTCGTATTAATCTAAGCAAGATGTCGGCATTGTTTTCATTTAAGTTGTTTATCAATTGTTTAATTAAATCGTACAATAGCTTTGATGAAATTAATTGAAATGTGTATAATGAAGACAAAAGGGAACTTAAATTGGAAGATTCCTTTGTCTTGGAAGATTCTTGATTAAACTTTTCAAAGTTTTCAATCAAATGTTGGATAAAATAAGCACCAAAGTCCATACCTTGCAACCTGTACAATGCAACAACAACGGTTGCATGAAGGTAAACAAATGTGTCTAGCAATCTACCTTGCTGGATGATGCTGTCTAGAATGATGGCTGTTATTTCCTCGTTTAAAATTTGTCTCGGGTGAGACATGTATAGAGTTTGTATCTCATTCACGATGGTTCCTATATTAGCCTCCGACAATTTGTTCAAAGGACCTTTTATCGATTTTCGAAGTTGAATTGTTTCTTGAGATGTTTCGTTTTCCATAGCCAATTGCCTACGCAAAGCAGGGGGAATATATTTTTGAATTTTCTGTTCTTCGTCATTTTTGATTGCATCTATTCCTGGAGCAACATAGGGGTTTTCTTTTGATGTTTCATCGGAGTCGGGATTTGATTCATTGTCAGATTCGATATCGGAATGTTCAGTCTCCTCTTCGCCGTCAAAGTCTAGTCCTTCCAAGAGTCCACCAATCTCATCATTTTCGTCCAACTTTGACAATTTCGAGTTTTTTCCATTTTTCAACCCCAATTTCCTTGCGTAGTAATCTATTTCCTCGTCATCTTTTGCAAATGAATTCGACTTTAGCGTTTTTTGTTCTGAATCTGAATCATTTTGTTCAGGATCTGAGTAATTCTCTTGCTCAGAATCTGAGAAATCAAGGTCTAATCCGTCCAATAGACCTCCAATGACATCATCGTCGTCTATTTTAGACAATTTGGATTTTTTCCCGTCTTTCAATCCCAATTTTTTTGCGTAGTATTCTATGTCGTCATCATCTTGTTTAAACAAGTTTTGATCTTGCGGAGGTGAAACAGTGTTCTCATCTTCCTCAAAATCATAAAAATCGTCCCCTCCATTTACATTTGAATTTGAAGAGTCATAATCTGATAAATCATCTTCTTTAACTATTCGAAATCCGGATGAGTTTTTTTTATTCTGTTTCAATTTACTTAATGCCTCCATTGGATCTTCAAGTTCGTCATTAGAATCGTCCAGCTCCGAGACATCTTCGTCTTCAATATCATCCTCTTTTATAATCCTAACTTTTGATGATTTATTATCTTTCCCTTCTTTCAATTTTCTCAATGCTTCCATTGGGTCTTGTGAGTATTCCTCTTCCTCGTTAAAGTCACTAAAATCTGAAAATTCATCATCGTTTAGATCATCTTCTTTGATCACTCTGAGATCCGAATTGTTGTTATTTTTACCACCTTTTAATTTCTTCAATGCCTCGATTGGATCCTGACTGTCACTTTCTTCCAAATCTGAAACAGAATCATCTTGTAGATCATCTTCTCTCACAAGTCTGACCTCAGACATGTTTTTAATCTTTCCAGCTTGTAGTTTTTGTAATGCATGCATTGGATCTTGTTCCAAGTCTTCTTGTACCTCCTCATCTCTGAATTTAGATTTATCATTTCTCAATTTTGAATTTTTCAAATTCGACTTGTTTAAACCATTAAACACACCATTCAGATCACTTTTCAGTCTCTTTTGCTTCTTCAATGCTCGTTCTTGTTTTCGTTTATCTTTCCTAGACACAGATTGACCCTTCTTTCTCTTTTTGCCAAACCGGTCATCATTATCTTTATTCTCATAATTATTTATCAACACTTGGTTCAATAACTTCTCCGGTATCCTAGTGGTATTTGATTTCAAATCATCATCCAACCTAACCATTTTAATTCTATGTACAAGATGGAGTAAGGTATTATCTCATCTATAATTTTTTTTGCCTCCCTGCATATTATTCCGTGGGACTAAACCTCATGAACGAAAAAACGAATCAATCACAATTCAATGGTATTATTCAATAAGTTCAAACTAGACATGGGTAAATTCAAAATAGATATCAAATTCCTAGGTGACATCTTTATCCTTGCGGGAGCTGGTTTATCCGTGTATTATATTCTAAACACCATTCTTTCCGATTACCTAGACCAACAATCAGTCAAAAATAAAGATCATGATAAAAAGACTAAGAGCGTGTTGAAAAAACTCCAAATCTCCAATCCAGAATTAAAAAACGTTAATTTCAATCAATATGAAAAGACTCTTTTATCATCACTCGTCACTCCTGACGAGATCACCGTGGCTTTTGACGATATAGGAGGATTACAATCTATAATTGATGAATTAAGAGAAGCGGTGATACTACCATTGACTCAACCACAGTTGTTTTCAGCCCATCTGAACTTGATACAGAGTCCCAAGGGGGTATTATTTTATGGTCCTCCAGGGTGTGGTAAGACGATGTTGGCCAAGGCGATTGCCAAAGAAAGTGGGGCTTTTTTTCTATCAATTAGAATGTCGACAATCATGGACAAATGGTATGGAGAGTCGAATAAGATCACCGATGCCATATTCACTTTAGCTAATAAATTACAGCCGTGTATAATATTTATCGATGAGATTGATTCATTTCTAAGGGATAGGTCATCTAGTGATCACGAAGTGAGTGCGATGTTGAAGGCGGAGTTCATGACTTTATGGGATGGATTAAAGTCAAACGGACAAATAATGATCCTAGGTGCAACCAATAGGAAAAACGATATCGATGAAGCGTTTTTGAGAAGATTGCCAAAGACATTCCCTATTGGTAAACCGAATTTCGAACAAAGAAAACTGATCTTGACTAAGATCTTGAAGGATGCGAAATTGGATAATCAAAACTTCAATTTGAATTATATTGTTGAAATCACAAAGAATTATTCTGGTAGTGATCTACGAGAATTATGTAGAGAAGCTGCTATACTACCAGTGCGAGAGTTTATCAAGGAAAATTATAATTATAAAAGTGGTAAGATTGAAAAAGATAATGATGATGATGACGAATTACCCGTTCGGTCATTGAGAACTTCAGATTTCACTCAATTGATATCAAATAATGTAGATGTATCTATTCCAAGTATAGCACTCGATTAAAGATAATGCACGTGACTGGATTTTTTTTCTGTCTTCCCTCATTCTAAATTTACCATTAAAAAATTTTCAACTTTACCAACCATTGTTTTCTTCATTACATAGGTATCAAATATATACACACATCATAATCTATAGGTTACTAATATTCACTTGTTTGGCTTCTTCGAAGATCCTTATACCTACAAAAGTGGTATAATGATTCAAAGCGAAGCCTAAATTGAAAATATCAATCACAACTAATTTAGCTTTGACTTTTTACAAAACGTAACTACAAAGTCAAAACTGGTATTAATAAATATTGGTGACAATTAGTTTGAGACATTCACTTTTGACATTCACTTTCGACACTCACTTTTGACATTCACTTTTTTCTCTTGAGACATTCAATTTTCTATTTTCTTAAATTGCGGAGTGTAGGCAAAAAATTGGCAACGAGTCTACCATGATTAAACAATTGAGACTCACTCAATTGACAAGAAGTGCAAGACTACTACAGAGAAGATGTTACTCTACCGATCTTGAAAAGTTAAAGAAAGAATCAGATTCAACCGAGTCCGACTCATCTGCTTCAACCACGGGAGTCATTGATAAAACTCAATCGGAAGTATTACTTTATTTTGACCTGATATATCCATTCAAAACGTCAAAAAATATCATCTTTAATAAGTTATCGAGATTTGAAATCCCTTATAGATCGAAATATAACAGTGAGAAATTGCAATCTAAAGTATGGCAATTGTCATCTCCCTTGCCTGTTGATTCGAAAATCACCGAGTTCATTCCTTTGAAACGAGACAATGGAGCATTTGTCAAATTTAAGTATCCACAAAATTCCACTACTGCAAGAGAGTTTATTGAACTGGTTAGACAAAATGTCAACAAAAATGAAAAAGAGAAGATGGAAAAGAATGTGTTGTTAAAAGTGAATAACTTTATCTTCAACTCAAACCCAAAAGTGTTTACCGTCAAGGGTGTACCATGGATTGAGGACATGAGAAGATTCCCTAGTGCCAAGCTTTCGGTGAAATTCGAAGGTCCAGCATTGACTGAAGAAGAGTTGTATGTGTTGTTCAGAAGATACGGACTCATCAATGATATCAAAGTGACCCCTTCGTCGAATGAAGCAATAGTGTTGTTTAATAACCTTCGATCAGCAATATCGGCAAAACATTGCATAACTGGGATAGAGTTGAATAATAACAATGGGGCAAACAAATCTACATTACACATCCAATTTGTTCCGATTAAAAAAACCAATTATTTGACTGATTTCATCATGAATCATACCAAAATAGCCATACCTATTATACTTGCGATTTTGGCCACGGTGGCAGTATTGATTTTCGACCCCATAAGAGAATGGTTTATCCTGTACAGAATAATGTACGGTAACAAAAACAGATTTGAACATTATAAGCAAAACAAATGGTTCAAAGTCATTTATATGCCATATAGAACTATCAAGGATTGGATATCTAATAGTTATGATTATTTAGATACTCAATTACACGAGGTCACGGGTAAAAATCACGAAGATTCAATAGACGACACTTCATTTGGAACAAAGACTGAGAATAATATGTTTTGGAAAGAACGATATGAGAAATCTAAACAGTTGAAGTTATGGATTCTTGAAAATTTAAATAGTTTCATCATTGTGAAAGGACCCCAAGGTTCGGGTAAAGAAGAGTTTGTGTTTGACCATACAATAAAGAATGATGAAAAGTTGAATAAAAAAGTATTGATAATTGAATGTGACGAATTGAGTAAAGCAAGATCCGAAAACACCTTGATCAACAACACCGCTTCACAATTGGGATATTTTCCCGTTTTCACTTGGACAAACACCATATCTCAATATGTAGATTTGGGAGTACAGGGCTTGACAGGAACAAAGTCGGGACTTTCCGAAACAAAGGAAACCCAAATCAAAAATATATTCTCCTTAACAACTCAAGCTATTAGAAATATAACCGATAGTGAATATTCAAAATATGTCAAATCAGTGGAAAAAAGAAATAGAAAGTTGAAATCGAAAACTAGTGATCTGGATGATGATACAATTGAAGTTTTGAAAGAAGATGATTTCTTACAACAACATCCAGAATGTAAACCCATTATCATTATCAATAAGTTTGCCAGGCGAGCAGACGTGCATTCTAATGACTTTATATATCCTTTAATTGCGGATTGGGCGAGTGGATTAATCCAGAATAACATTGCTCATGTTATATTCCTTACTGCCGATGTTGGATCTATATCTCATTTGAATGAGGCACTACCAAACCAAGTATTCAAAGACATATCATTAAGTGATGCTTCAATGAAGAGCTCTAAACAATACGTATGTGAAGCTTTGAAAGTTGAGGATGCCAAAAGTTTAGAGTCTAGTTTACTGCCATTAGGTGGTAGGATGTTGGACTTACAAGCATTCATCAGACGTATCAAATCGGGTGAACAATCGGAACAAGCTATAAATGAAATGATCACTCAGGCGGCAGAGTTGATTACCACTTTTTTTTTGAACAATCATAAATTGGATAATAATGATGTAAATTGGCAACCTTGTCAAGTTTGGTTGATCATGAAATTGTTATCTTCAAATGACGATGAAGGAATCAGATATTCTGATTTAATAAAAAGTCCATTATTCAAAAACTCAAAGGAAACAATCGATACTTTGTCCACGTTGGAGAAATTTGATTTGATTTCATTGAAAAGAGATAAAGGAGTGTTGAATAAGATATCACCGGGTAGACCATTATTCAAAGCAGCGTTTAAGAATTTATTAACCGATTTGAGGATATGGAAATTATACGAGACAGATTACATTACCAACTTAATTCTGGTTGAAAGTGTGAAATTGACAAAATTTGAATCTGAGTTGACCACAATTTACAAATTAGGTGGGAAATTGGATGGCCGCATTGACTACTTGATTAAGAAAATTGAAGCTTCAAACACAAAGATCATCGAGTATGAGAACGAAATTGCATCTATCGCCAAGGAAGATGGACTGACTAAACATAAAACGTTTCTTGGAATCCCGTATAAATAATGTAAATATTATCGAACTACACAGTTAGAATGTAAATAAAGTGATTTAGTATACGAACTTAATCAATTAATTTATCCTGTAGAATTTCCCAAACCATTCTTCTTCTGATTGTTTTCATATCCTTTTGACTGTAATTTAATGATTTCCCACTAGCTATGAAGCTGGCAGCTGTACAAGTGAATACTCCACAATCAGACCCATTTTTCTGTTGCGGTGATTGATAGAACGGTATCAATTCATAATCAATTGGTTTGTAACCCAATTTGTTAGCTTCCAGATTCATATAAACAGATAGATTTTCAACAGCTTGAGGGTTTCCATGATGGGTGTCTAATGAGTCATAATATGTGATTGTATTTTGATCATTGTCGACTACTGACAATGCCCAGTGGGTATTTGATATGTTTACTGGAACCAAAATTTTGCTCTTTTTGAACACGTCGATTTTCTTCCGTTTTGCCCATTTGGATACCCCTTGATAACCCTTTGAGGCCAATGAAGAATAGAAATGAGTGGTCCATGCAAAAACAGAAGGATGATTCTTCATTACCAAGTTGAGATAATAATCTATCACATTATCATTTAACCATCTTCCGTCTTTCAAAGTAGTTAAATCATTGGTATATAAATCAATCATGTAATTTTCACAAACGAGTTTATTGGGGCCTTGCCATACTTGATTTACTTTTTGCAATTGATCGTCGGTCAATGGCTGGATGAGTTGGGTTTCTTGTAATCTTTTCTTAGTGATAATATTCTGGAGATTGATGGAAGTTGATTCATAAACGGATGATATTTTATCAATGTAGAAATTGGAGATGAAATTGTCAATTAAGGAGTATTGATGTAAAGACATAGGTTTCGTAGGGATGTAATAGTTTAGTATAGATTCATGATATGGAGTGTGGAAATTGTCCCTCGGCAGATCCAATTTTGGTTGATCTTGAACAAGGGGATATGTCGTAGGTGTAATGCATTTGTACTTACATTGAACTGGTGTTGCAATTGATAAGTCTGTACCATACTGATGGGAAACTTCATTTGAATTGTTTTGATTTATGAATTTTTGAAGTAATTGACTAGTTGTATTTCGTGAAGGAGGAAGTGGATGTTGTATGAGTGATTGTTCAAAAGAATCTTGTAGTATGCTATTATTATTTCTATTCAAGTTGTGTTTTCGTACTATGTGATAGTCATTGGTGTATCTGTATTCCGTCTTGATGTATTCTATATCTGAACCAGACTCAGGCTCCTGCTCCAGCTCAGGTTGAACAATAATCTCATTATCGTATATGAATGAGAAAAAACACGACTTTATATAATTGAATAAGCTGATTAGTAAAATAGACAACGAGGATGATTTATCGGTATCTATATTTTCCGTATGTTTAGGGATGTAGGAGTTTTCTTTCGTGGTATATCTTTCATTGTTTAATATTGGGTTGTCTCTATTAATCATTGATTAAGTAGGAAAAAAATTACGCTGCAATGAAATTAATTTATCGTCAAATGTTAAAATAAGTGTCACACACTAGTAATCAAAGTAATGAAAAGCGTCTAAATCAGAAGAAAATTACGTAACTTTGTACAATTTTGTAAGACTCGATAACCAGTATGGTTAAAAACATACCTGCTATCGAATTAATTAAAGCGTTCATTTCCTGAGGTTGAACTTTGGATGGTTAAAAGTTGTACGAGTAAAATTGTTCAGTACTTTGTATTTTAAATTACCACTATGATATGTAGTAATGCTTTATCGAAACGTCTCGATAAACAATGGTTGTTTGAGAGTCAATGAAGATCACCAATAGTGTTTAAGTAACGATGAATTTTGAGTATTGTTGTTTAGAATAATTTGAGATACGTTTACTTAGCTGATACATACCTAATATCGAATCTTAATCGTTATATTAAATTCTGTATTAACGGCGTTTCAAGTGATGAACTCTATTTGGTTCTTTCACTCAGATCATTCTTGAATTTAGTTAATTCCACGAAACTGATAACTGGTGAAGGTTTGATTGAAAAGGGCAGTTTATTTGAATAGAGCAGTTCAATCAGAAAAAAAGAAGTTATTGAAATGGACAGTTTATTTGGAGTTTAATGAAAAGATTTGAAGTTGGCTACTGAGTTACATATTGGTTTCACTTCATAATCTATAATTATACATTGTTATTTCGCAAAAATCTGTTATTTTTAGAAATTCACAAAGAGTCAGCACGAACAATTGTGAATTTGAAGTTTTCAAGCTATTGAACTAACAATGTTGATAATGAGTTCTTTAAGTAAACTCTTGCTCAGCTTTGGATAGACTCGGGTTCGTTGAAGAAGAAAAATCTTCATCAAACAATTAACAATTGAAGCGTCTAACGACTTGTAGTATGAAAAGTCCATTAATTGACCTTTGTTGATTTGGCCAGATTAAAATTGTTTAAGTGAGAGAATTATAGACGACAAGATGATGCACATTGGTTAAGGGTACAAAGAATTTTGATGGTGTTGCTTGATTGTTGAAGATTGTTGAGCGCGGTGGTGATACGAGACAATATACTCAAAAATTTTAAAAATATCTAACTCTTTACCCGCAATGGAAAAAACAATCTGTCATCACGATTAACTTTGATCAGAGAGTAAATGATGTTATTTGAATCAGAAGAATTAGAATCATATTTAGTGTATTAAAATGTTTGAACACAACAGTCAATATGAAGTCAGATTTTGTGTTTATGACATTAACAAAGTTTATTGATGCAAGTAAGTCACATAGTACTTCTTTAATACGGCTAGATATAACATTTGAATTATTCAATAATTATGTATCGGGAGGACTAACGTGAATGACAGAGATAGATATGAGATAATCAAATTTGTGTCTGTACGATTTTTTATGTGTGGATCAAAATAGACGCGCCAGCATAATAGAAGATGACAATGGATTACGAGATCGTTTAGATAGGGTCACATTCCCTACTATGATTAGAACACTGCATTGAGATTAATGGTTTTGTACCGATTCAATTCCATATTGAATCCAAACTGAATTATTTGTAAACGTTCTACTTTTCCTAATCTGTTTCCTTTATTTCCAATAGTATCCTGATCACTTGTGAAAAATCTATGCTGCATTTTGAGTTTCCCAATCATTTGAAAATGTCATTAATCTCAACAAACAAACGGTTTACTTTGTTTGAGTTTGTAAAATGTAAATTGCAAAAACGTAGTAAAAAGTTAGTAAATATACAATTAGTTGCAAAATTAATTATGAAATAAATACCAGGCTGCTAGAACCATGGCGACACAAGTGTTTCATTTCATTAGACGCCAATATCATTACGTAGTTGCGTGCATCAATAGACTTACTCGATTTAAACACAATTAAAGTGAAAAATTAGAATTAGTGAATTAGCACCAATTGATTAAGAAAATGTATGAAAACAGTAGAGAATTTAAAATTGTCAATATGACAAGAGCCTAAGATTAAAGAGTTCAAATGAAGATAAAGCTAATGGTAGTAATATAAGAGATTTAGGCTTAGAATATCGTATACAAATGGCTGATTAAAGATTTAAACCAAACAGATGTTGTATATTGGATCTTTTACGTAGAAACAGATCAAAATAGACTATTAAATTTTAGTTACTGTTTGATTGTTCTAAAAGAAAGTGCCAATTGGCATAGTATAGATATTAATAGCTAGTAAATGTCAGTCTCCCCATGCTGCCGTCCCTTCACCAGGCTACCTACAATTCGTGCTCCAAACTAAAAATAGTATAAAGTGCGTTGGTTTTGTACATAAGAAGACATCTGTACTCATAAAAAACTCAATCTCTATAACTATACCAATTTTATGTAAGACATTCGTTGGAAATAAGAGAATGAACTTGATTGCGAACGAGACCCACGCACTTTATAAACTAGTATAAGCTATCTTAGAAGGTCACGTGACAAAACCTGTTTATTATGTAAAAATGGCAACTTTGGGACGGAGAGACTGATTTTAATACAATAATAGTTGAATAAATTTGGACCCACGTTTTTTATAACCAAATAAAACACAAACACATAATCTATTATATGCAGTATTATAGTACACTATTACAATATATCTATCATCAATGTTACCATGAATTTTACTACTATATTCTGGATGACCATGACCACTTGTGATGCTAACATAATCAATTATATAATACACATATTTCTACCCATATGTACACATTGTATATATGGGTAATTGATAAAGATAGATGTATGTGTGTATGGAATGTAACATTTATAGACAATTTAATTGATTGTGCATTTTGTGGTTAAATTAATTCTATGTGAAATTTTTGCAATCAAATTTTTGTAATATTCAAATTCATTTCATTCACCAATATCATGTATTCATATGCAACACATACACATAAACCACCATCAACCATCTCTATATAGTCTTACAATCTATTACATATTAACTATTACAATTGTATAGTTATATAAATATTATTATCTATTCTTAATCTGTAGAATATCCCACTTTCTAACTTATTTCAATAACTACACCATTAATTTATGTAACCTTCCCATTAAACTTTTAGGTGTTCCATTTCCATCCAATTTCCATAATATGGTATTTACTCAAACTATAAATTATTATTAATACTAAACTTATTTTATTTCCACATCACTAAACTTCTTTTCCTTCTTTTTACCCAACCATCTACACCATTCAACCATCTATACCATTCACTGGTGGTAATACATTATCTCTACTCTTTCATATCAGTCAATTGTCCTGTCTGTTCCAACATCCCAATCTATCAGAAACGAGGGCAGATTTACAAAAGAAAAAATCACAACAATAGCACAATATAATATAATATAATATAATATATATATAAATTAAAATTACAGAATATTGAAATTTTGAAGCACAAAATTTACACCTTTTTTTGATAACAACACCAACCACAACATACACCATAATCTTCAACTATCATCAATCTCAATTTCCCAGCTTCAATTTAACTGACTTTAATCTCAATATTCCATCAGTACAATTTTAATTTATAATTTTTTATTATATTCCCCTATTGCTGTCCAATTATGTCAACCAAAGAAATTACAACCAATTCTAATTCTAATTCTGATACTATTGGTGGTTCTTCTAAAATGTTATTTGGTACCAAATTGGATTCTGAAATATATCCTCCTTGGAAAGATCACTATATAAACTACACCCAATTGAAAAAATCACTCAAGGAAGGTGTCATTTTGAAAAACAACTGGACGGATAAGGATGAACAAAACTTTGTTGGGTGTCTAGATGAAAATTTGGAAAAAGTTTATCTGTTCCAACACGAGAAATTTGACGAATTAAACGATGAATTAAATAAATTACAATCTCAAACTGAAAAATCAAATAATTCTACCTTTGATGTTGATTCATTTAGTAAGAAATTAGATGTTTTATTAAATGAAGCACAGAATTTAGAACATTTTCAAAGAATTAATTACACTGGGTTCATAAAGATTGTTAAAAAACACGATAGATTACATTCGAATTACTCAGTTAAACCATTGTTAAATGTTCGATTGAAAAATTTACCTTTCCATTCAGAAGATTATAGTCCGTTGTTATATAAAGTAGGAATTTTGTTTCAATTTCTTAGAGACAATTATGAAGTTGATCAAAGTTTGAGTAAATTATCTTCATTCAATGATGGGGCATTAAGTGGAGAATTTCAAAGTTTTAAATTTTGGATCCATCCAGAGAATTTAATGGAGGTTAAAACTACTATACTTAGACATTTACCGGTATTGGTTTATAAAACAAATAAAGATGATGATGAGGACGATGATGATGATGATGAAGAAGATGGAGATTTGAATAAAAAAGTATCTCAAGGTGATCAAACTATAAATTGTCTTTATTTCGATAATGACCATTTCGATTTATACAATCACAAATTGACAAAATTAAACAACTCATCAACTTTAAGAATTAGATGGGTTGGTAAATTGAGTGATAAGCCTAAAATAACTTTGGAAAAAAAACAATTTGATATTAATTCAAATTTCCATATCGATGATAAAATCGAATTAAGACAAAAATATATCAATCAATTAATTATTCAAAATGACATTCCCAAAAAATTAACTAAAATCAATGATGAAGCTTCAGTTAAAAGATTGGCAAATTTCATTGAAGAAAATAATTTACAACCAATCTTGAGAACAATTTATAAACGTACTGCGTTTCAAATCCCCGGCGATGACAAGATTAGAATCATAATCGATTCAGATTTATCATTCATCAGAGAAGATGCTTTTGATTCTCAATTACCAATTAGGGACCCAAACCAATGGCATAGATTAGACATTGATCTGAGTGATAAACCTCAAAATTTCCTTAGAAAAGGTGAATTTGTAAAATTCCCCTTTGCCACCATGGAAATTAAAATTAAAAAACTGAGTGCTAAAAATTTCAAAAAATTACAATGGATTAATGAATTGATCAACTCGAGTTATTTGGTTAAAGAAATTCCAAATTTCTCAAAATTCATCCATGGTGTGGCTAGTTTATACTTGGAAGATGACAAATTAGACAATATTCCAATGTGGTTTAATGAATTAGAAGGTGATATAAATGATGAATTACCAAAATTTCCAAGATCAAGTAGTGGTGGCGGTAATAATGAAAATATTACTGAATTGAGCAACGACGATAACTTGTCCAAATTCAAATCAATGTTGATGAAGAATAGTAATTCCGATTTCCAACCTCGTTCAGCATCTTTTTCCGGAAGCTTATTATACAAAGAAGAGGAAGAAGAGGATAACAAGGACAAACGAGTCGAAATCATTGATGAAGAACAATTATCACCCACTACAACTACTCAGAATAAACCCGCCACCACCGATGATCAAAGTTCGGACTTTGATGATGACGAAGATGAGGATGAAGATTATAAACCAAACCCTTTACTTCGTTTTATGAAGTTGCCAAACGAATTTTCTAAATTGATCGATGTGGATTCCGAAGATGAAGAGATTGAATTACCTTCAGGAGTGACCAAACCAGATCAATGGATTAAAAACATGGGTCCAATAAAAATCGAACCTAAAGTGTGGTTGGCAAATGAACGTACTTTCAACAGATGGTTACACGTAACCACCTTATTATCAACAATCACATTCATTATCTACAACTCATCATTATCATCCAATTTCGTCAACTTGCTGACATACCTAGCATATTTCTACTTCTCATTGACTATATTCAGTTGTTTATGGGGTTACTACACCTACCTTAGACGCAGAACAATCATCTTGGAGAGAAGTGACAAACATTTGGACAATTTATTCGGTCCATTGGTCATTTCATTGGGGTTGATTTTCGCCTTGGTTATCAACTTCATTTTTGGATGGAAAAACTTGAAAATGAAAGACAATATTCAATTCTATCAATTGAACCCATTCCATGAAAAAATCCATCAATTTGTAATTGATATGGTTAATTAAATGTACAATTAATTTAATCTCTCTACCTGCATGCAACCTTAGCGTTGATTTTTTTGTTTTTTTTTCTTCTTTCCTTCTTCAACATAATAAACAACCATATACACCCATGTCTATAAATATATCCTTATACACCATCTCCTCCGTGCTAATATTGGACAACGAGGGACATAGATTATTTGCAAAATACTATAAACCATCATTGGACTCACAACAACAAAACCAGGAATTACTCACCAAGGAGTCTCAGTTAAAATTTGAATCTAAATTATTCTCCAAGATTAATAAGGTCAACCAGGACATTTTAATCTTTGACCACCATTTAGTCTGTTACAAACAAGTCAATGATGTAATTATCATCTTTGTCAGCTCGTTGAATGAGAATGAAAGTTTGATATATTCGACATTGAGTAATTTCAATGAAGCGTTGACCATCTTATTCGACAACAGTTCGATTGATAAGTTGACCATTATTGAGAAATACGATATATTATGTTTATGTTTGGACGAGGTGATTGACGATGGGATTATTATTGAGTACGACCCTGCTACTATCGTCAGTAGAGTGACTAATCCTCCATCGAATCAAATCGACGTGAATAATTTGAGAAATATAGATATTAGTGAAAAGGGGTTGTTCAATGCTTTAAGTTTTGCATCGAAAAAATTGGGTGAGAGGTTGCAACAAGGTTTATAAATGAATATATGATGAATCGTATTTGTAAGTGGAAAAACTCTAAAAACGTTGGTCTCTAGTTTGGTTTAGGCAGAAAAAAAATGTAGGTTAAACATCTACCATGGAAGATGAATCGTTTTACTTCTCATTACTAAGGATATCCATTGCTCAAATACTCAAGGCTCAAGGGTATGATAAATGCAAACCATCAATACTCAACATTCTAGTTGACATATACCTAGATTTCTTCACTCAACTATGTACAGAAACAGTCAAATGTTCTAATTTAAGAACACAATCAAATCAATTCGAAATTCAAGACATTACTCAAAGCATGATTAATCTAGGTATTATCAAAGTGCAAAATATCACCTCCGTATACGATGATTTCTTTGAGGAGTCCAAATATAACACTAGGGGGATTTCCAGTTTCAAGAATTGGGTGGTTGAAAGTGATCAATTCAGAAATGAAAGATACATGGATAAGATTCCTCAATCAATGATAAAAAGTTTGATTGAAAGGAGGAAATTGAGTCCAATGGAGAGTAATGAGGAAATATTGATGAAGAAGAAACAAAAACACCAACAACGACAACAATATTATAATAGTTTGAAATTGAATAACGACGATAATAAACTAATGGCTTCTGTGTTGAATGTAGATGTGGATGATGATGATGAAGAGGAGAAAATTACCAACAAGGACAAGATGTCTTGGTTTAATTATTTAATAGAGAAAGATTTGAAGTTGGGACACGATTTGAAATATTTAAATACTAATAAAAGTGTTTTGAATGAGTTTATGAAGTTTCAAAATAATCAAAAGTTTCATCCAATCGATAAAAATTCAGAAAAGATTCAAGGGTTGGAAAGAATACATAATCATTTACAAAATTTAAATAAAAATGATTACATAATAATCGATGTCAATAACGGAGTGAATTTAAATGAAGAGAACCAAGAAAAACAAGAGAATACACTGGTGAACTTATCAAAGGAATTGATTGATTCATTGCCTTATAATATCAAATATGATGATTATTTGATAAAGGATTTGGAACCGGACTCAGACTCAGACTCTGAGCTAATAAATGATGGACATGACCATATAATACCCAATGACGATTCTATTCATAATGAAAAGGACATTAATAATGATAATGTACTGATTGATGATGATGGAATAGGAGGCGATAATAATTTGATATTTTTGTAGTAATTAAACTATCATCTGATGTAATAAGAAATTTGAACTAAAATCGTGTTTCAAGATTTTGAAAGATGTAACAGAATTGAATATAGCTTGTATTTGGTATCCTCCCGATTGATAGATGTCCCAGAATAGTTGCAATTACAAGACTAATGTGGCAAAACTACAACAAATACGCCTGAGTATATAATAAATGTAACAATAGTTGATGAGATCTCGTAAAAGCAATCATTTAAATTGACCCAAAATAGTCTAAAAGTAAGATCTGGCAGAATTAAACCGAAAATCTTGCAACTCAATTTATTTATCATTACCCATTGTGCATTTTGTAATTCATTCTCATACGAAAAAGAAGAAATTGGATTTAGATAGGAACACGCGATTATTGATCAGTAATGTATATAGTTTATCGTTGAGCAATAAACTATGAAAAGTTTCTTCTCTATACAGAAATGAATTAGAGAAGTCAAATATCTGAGGCTGTTCAAATGCTTTCTCTAACTCGTAAGAGCTTTAACATTAGTTCAAATGTTTATGGAGTCACTAAGCTGCTTAACTTGATAAGTAACTACTCTGTGTACATTGACATGAATCATCAGCTTATCATTACATGACCTTAAGTAATGACATTGTAATGCTCAAATCCAAGCACAGCACTACTTGCAGGTAGTAAGATGCACTGAATTCCAATAGAGATGATAAATTACACGCATAAAAAGCAAAACGCGTTCCAAATTTATCAGACGCATTTTTCACTGTTCAATTTAAGATTTTAACCCCTTTGAGAAATACAAATAATTTCTATTGTCGTTTGCTTCGGAATTTTCAATATTTTATATGTCAATAGTAGAATAGTATTAATATATATATATCATATTATATTATATCAAATATTTTTGCCAATCTCAATCTTTTCTTTCCATTCATCAATAATATTTCTTATCTTATCTTGGGTAATATTATTATAATACTACAGTCATATCACAATACCCACATCCATCAATCATTTGAAAATAGAAGAAAGATTAAACAACTCAGCATTTACTCATATACATACACATACGCATTTACAACAGTTTTCATCATTGAATTCCCATAACTTTCACTTTGTTTAAGTCATATTAACTGTTTCATTTCAACTGCAACACTCTATTATATTCATTTCATTTCATTCTGTTACATTCATAGCATTTTGCAACTTATAAAAGTATCATCCTCCTTTTTCAATTCATTCTGCTACATTTTTCATACATTTTTCATACATTTATACATTTCTCATACATTTCCATACATTGATCATGATTAATAAAAATGTCAACTTACACTTGAAGCTAAGCAAATTAGATTTCAACCATCCTCAAACACAACCTTTTACACCCATTGACCAAACATTACAAACACCTTCTGAAATACCCAATGGTAACAACATAAACAATATCAGCCAACAACCATCATTCTTTCATTCAAATAATCATAGTTCCTCGTTTTATCAAAATTTAAATGAATCAGATGATATACTCACTGATATCGATGAACCTAATGCCATTAATATGACAAAGAAAAATTACACTGTTTACTTTACCAATGCATTCGATAGTTTGTTAATGAAGTCTTATTGTGACATGTTATCTAAACCAACCACCACTCCATTTTCAGGAACGGTCCCACCTAGTGGCTTAGTGGGTAAAGTTGCAAACGAAGTCATATTAAAATTAATTCAACTGTTGAATGATATTAACCCTCCATTATACGATACCCAATCTATCATCAATAAAGACTGTTTGAAAAATCAAGAATACCAACCTATTATCTTACAATTGATAAGAAAAAGATTATTGGAATTATGTAATAAAGACACTTTAATGAAATTGCCCGATTCGACAACTGTTCAAGGCACTAATAATAACATCAAAAGTAATTCAATTAGTTCAATGTCATTGAATGAAATGAATTTGATGAATTACAATTCCCAACAACAATCAAATAATAATTCAAGCTCTGCTTCTTCTATAAGATCGAGGTCTTCTTCTTTGAATTTAAGAAAACAATCTTTGACGAGAAATAATTCAAATAATTGGTTACACGTGGGAAACATTTCTAGCTTGAGACCACCAATTCACAATGAGTTTAATATCAGTACTGACTCATTACAATCAATTCAAGATTTTGTTCCTCAAACTTTGATAAATAGATCAACTCAACAATACCCCTTACAACAACAACAACAAGCAGCTAATCAATCACAATTGAATTCGATGATGAGTGACTATCACATTACTCCTCCAACATCACATAAATCATCTATAAGCTCAATCAATAATAATCATAACAATAATAGTTCTAACCAGACTTTCCACTCACATAATCTTCAAATACAAACTCCTCCAGAAGATCAAGACTTTAATTTCTTGCGAAGATCTCGAAGCTCTTCCAAAGGTGCATCTGCATTGTCATTAAACATAAATACTCATTCTCAAAACACAACCTCCGATCAAATTTCATTGGACTCTCCCTTTTGCTCGTCAACAGACGAATATTTCCCTGGACTCCAGCCTCAATCTCAGCCTCAACAAGCAGCAGAAGTTGACAATGAGAATGAGCGCTCTTCATTAAAGAATCTATTCACCTTGAGTGAAAAGAAAAGAGATTCGTTGAAATTGAAAAGAGGAATTTATTAATTATATAGCATTTAAAAGTTTTCACTAAATAAACATTGACATTGAATATGTTACTTTGTTTTTAATCCTAAATTCATGATCATGTCTGTATTTGAAATAAGATTCATTACTTCCCTAAATCATATCGGTATTTAAATTATGATTATCCATGACGAGGACCATGGTGACGAGGACCGGAAATAATAAACGCAAAAAAACATAGCGATATCAACAAGAATGTAAATATGATCTTTGCAATTTCGTTGTTCTTCTCTTTCAATTTCTGTTTCATTTCTTCACATTCTAAACATGTTGGTTCTGATCCTGATCCTGCTTCCAAATCATTATTCTGTCGCTGATGGCGTGGTGCCTCAGACTGTATAGGGTGTTGTAGTTCCACACTGGAATGCTGTGTTTCTTCTTGATAGATCTGTTGCGTGGGTAGTTTTGTATATTTTGGAAGGGGTTCTGAAGTCATATTAATAATCAAGAGAACAAAAAAAAATTTGAAACCACTGATATCTGAAATCGTCATACTAATTGTCTTGATCTTCTCAATCCATCACTAAATCCATCTTTATGTCCAACATTATACATTCCCACCATACAACCAATAAAAACAACTATAAGCAAGAATACAGTTTCGAGTATCAAAAAGATCTTGAGGTCTTCTTTCTCTCTTTTCAACTTCTTGCAATTGGTACATTCTCCTTGATTAGTTTCTTTCTCAGTCTCTTTATTTGCTTTCTGGTCGAAGAATCCCTCTGGAAAATTTTCATTCATGGTGTGATCGTGCTAAAGATATATTAATGAAATTTTGATAAATTCGATAGTTTGATGAAGTAGCTACTTTTTTTGTGCGATTTCGAAGCCGTCCCATACATGGCTTTCATTAAAAAAATGAATCTAATCAAAATAAGTAATTGATCCAGAGTACGTGTTTTCATCATTAGTTCAACATTTGTGATCCGATTGAGAGTTGAAAGTGTGGAGGTAATGTTGGGTTGGGATTAGGAATAGCGCATACGTAAATCTCGTAAATGTTATATTCTTGGCATACACTTGCATGAATCTTACTGATGTAATAATTACAACCATGACTTATAATCTTACGACTACTATGTTCATTAATCTTAGGTTTAGACACAGGACGTTTTGCATTACTGATAGTTTCAACCCTTCTATGTTGATTCTTGATACTTCCCGTTCAATTGCAACCAATGAGTTTTGTTGTTAATTTTATCTTCATCTGGCCCAACGCATACAAAAGACATACTCATACGTTATAACATACAATGTCATCACCGCTACATTTTGCCACATTTTTTTGAAGTCTTTGTATATCGTACCTACTCTTGCATGTATTAATTTTGCACCCATCGTTGCTTTAATATCTGCGGTTGTATGTAAAGTGTTCACAATTAATATTGCTCAAATGAAATTAAATATCCTTCATTTTGACAATTTCACTTGTTCCTTATTATCAATGCAAGATCGTTCATTCATATATTCGGTTCTTGGTGACCCCCCTAACGAGGTTGGAGAAGAGAGGAAAAATGACAGGGTTGAAGGGGAGCAAGAGGAACAAATTAACGTTAAGGAAAACCCAAAAGATCACTGCTCTAATGATATGAACCACCAGAAGACTAGATTCATTAAACATATGAAGTCTGGTCTTTTTTCCTATGATGATGAATTGGCAAAGTATGATCCAAATTGTCCTGGATGTACTAGATTCAGAGAGGCGTATAAGAAACTCAAACGATTCAATTTTGAATTGGTGTTTTTGTTGGCACTCCTTATGGTTGTTATAATCTCAAGCATTACGTTTATCATTGGTAGACAAAGTGTCCGACTCTTGCAATGAGTCTACAAAATTGTATATATGTTTAATGGATATCCATTTCAATTATGATCCGGAGTTGTATATGGTCTCTTTGTCCATACTAAAGATACACAAGTAACAAAATCCATGAATGTGATTATGAAATGGTTGCGGGAAGAGTGCAAGTGAAAGTCATTATTAAGCAACCGATAGTCCAATGCAAAATCTTGAGTTTATATCGAGTTCTAACAACAGTGCCGGTGCATCTAAACCCAATCAATTTCGTGTGAATTGACATCATAATTAAACTTTGTTCATTTTCTTTACATCTTGCAGCTAAATCTCAAATCAGAATCGTCAGTATATATAAACTGGTCGACTTCGAGGTGCTTCTCTATATCATCTCAAATTATACTCTGTAGCGATCTATATTTCAATCTATACTAACATTACATAATTTCGCCTTCTTCATTGAGTTTTTTTCGAGATATTCTAATTATATTGTATGATGAAATCACTGCTGCAAGTGTTCTTTCATATACGAGCTGCTCATTTGCAACAACTTGTGTTTTCAATTGTTCAGGTGCCCCATTTGCTCATATCAATCAACTGATCTGTACCAGTACTATTAATAACTATGGCACTGGATTTAGGAGGAAAAAAAATTCACCTTCTTTCACTGCCGCGTTTTCAACATCAATTAAATATTCATTTTGATTCAACAGTTTGAATTGCGTCACCAATAAAGAATTATCAATTTCAGTTAATTCAACCAAAATCATCATCACTGCAAAGTTATATGGATTTTGCTTTTGCTTTTTTTCCCAACAAAAGAGAGCTATCTAGCGATTAGGACCTGTTCAATTAGAAAATGACCATGCAAATTTTATTGAATTTCACATATATCAAGTCATGTCAATCATTGTGTTGACTCTGATTTAATCAGAGATTCAAAAATTCATCGAGCCTCACCTGCAAACTGTTTATTGGTGCCCTCAAATCAATTGTTTTTGTCTTTTGATGTTGTTTAGGATTGTCGCCAACCTATTTGGTCCTCATATCCAAGTTTCATCTTGTACTGATTACAACAATTAGTATTGTCTTGTATACAAGTTTTGCAACATTTCACTTTAATCTTTGCTCAGGTGATTCGTAATTCTCTAATTAATATAGGTCTATTAAATGAACGATCACTTTGATAATTATACACTAAAGTTTGATTCAAATGATAAGATACGAATTTACGTAATTGCGCATTATATTTTCTTGTTTTCCCAGATCTCGCTAAATTTCTTCTCTCGTATCACGGCTGTAATTAATTTTCTTATCAAGGGTTTACAACATGAGCAAGCGACTGGTAGCAACAATAGAAACAAACTCATTCAAAACCATTTTGGAAAATGCAAAAGATGAACAGTTCCAAAGTTTTGAATACCTTCATTCAACATACGGGGACTCACTAGATCTGAAATCTCACAAGCCTCGATATTTCCCCAACATAGTTGAAGTAATGACCCATTTGAAATTATTGAAATCGTTTCAGATTTTAAAAATGAAAGTGATTTCTCCATCCCATGATAAAGAATATAATGTGAAAGAATGGCAGGTGTTCCTCACCGATGCCGTAAGAAGGTTTGTCATTTTTGTCACCCGTCTCAAATTCAAATTTGGTAATCTTGGTGAAAACGTGTCTGAGGAATCATTGGTGACTGAAGGATTATACAAGGATATCAGTTTCACAGCATTCATGAGTGAAATGATCCCTCCCTTAGATGTGATCATGGTATGGCACTCATTTTTATTAAATCCCACTTCGATGTATGATGTTTTCACAAGAGAAGAGTTCTTGAAATTTGCATTTCTCCCTCTTCCTTTACACTTGATAAATCGATTCATCGATAATGATACTTTTCAGTACCAAGTTCCCGAGCTGTTCCAACTGAATTATTTATCCTTAACTAATGAAGAACAATTTGATGTTTCGAATTTCTCAATGTATGAGAATTTGGTTGAGATTTATTGTCCAAAGTGTCAAACCAAATTGACTCATCAATTCCCATTGTCAAATGATTCTAATAGTGGGTTTGCCGATGCTGATTTCGAGATCGAAAATATCCATGTCAAAAGTGACTGTTTCCACTCCCAATTGAAAACCCTCAATCATGATAAGTTGAGAATGTTACAATTATACGCTGATGTGTTTAGAACCGGTCCATTACAAGGTACTTTCAAATACTTTTCAAAGATAATCTGTGCCCCACGGTATTACAAACGTGACCCATTGGAAATTGCAGAATACACCAGGAGAGAAATAAAGGAAAACTGGCACATTTATAATCATCTACCATTTAATGAAATGATTGAACGTCATTTAAAACTATCACGGCATATAAGAAATAGAAAACGAGACTTGATATACCTCAATCTTTACTCCCAATTTAATTTAATAAGCTGTACAGTTGAACAGTCGATTGAAATTGGAGAAGATTTAGTCGGTTGTGTTCTACGACAAGAAAGATTTGTAGAAAAGATGAACCAGTTCAATTGGTTGCAATCTCCTTTTGCAATCGATGGTGTAAATGAGAGTATTACAAGGTATCAACGATTTTTCAAATTATTGACTGATTTCAACCAGAATATCCTAGTACCCACCTTGGATATTGATTTGATCTGGCACACCCATCAATTATCTATGATTGGGTATTTCAAAGATTGTAAACTGAGTGCCTGTTCATCAGTCATCGATCATAATGACAAAATTGAGGAAAACGTTCTTGGAAAGAACTTCGAATACACCTCGAAGTTGTATAAATCAAAGTATAAACAACCATACTCATTGTGTTTCTGTTGGTTCTGTACAAGTAAACGAGCTGGCAAAAGAGACAAATTCAAACAAATGTTTAATTTGAAGAAAAATGAGTCAGGTTTTCTTCAAAATCCGTTGGTTTCAAATTTGGAACTCGAGAATTTGACCCATATAAGTGGTCATAATGCAGTTAGATTATCAACAACAAAGTCAAAAGAACAATCGGAAAAAAATAGGTATCCATGGACAACCGACCTGACTTATATGATGTATGGCAATCCTGCATTATTCATAATCCCTCCTGTGTTTCCAATATATTACGATAACTGTTCATTCGCAAACCAATCCTCATTATGCTGTACTGTCCAAGCGTCTTGTACCACTCAACAAGGCGCTTGTGCCGCTATTGGAACTTCGTGTGGTGGGTTTGCCCCTGGACCAACTAGTAATTTCATATGTGGGAACGGACCCACTTGTGGTGGTGGTGGTACTGGAAACACATATAGTGGTTGTGGAGGAGGGGGAGGTGCTGCTTGTGGCGGAGGAGGAGGAGGAGGTGGAGGATTTTAACAATAGAAAAATAGATCGTTTAATCGAGATCTAATCTTAAATTTTTTTTTTTTTTTCTATTTCTCTATACATGCCTATTGATCCATTAAATAATGATAACCCTATTCGTATAGCAGTGTTGGGCGGACCCAAGTCGGGGAAAACTTCTTTGATATCCAAATTGATAATGGGGAATTTCCGAGATACTTATTATCCAACTCATCAAATCAACTCAAATTTATTCACGTTCAAGCCCAGTTCAAAACAAGCAAAATTCATCCTTCAAAACAAACCAGTGAATGATCGTCACATCACCAATCCATTTACTTCCAGAATACACGATGATAAATACTTTACCGTGACCAATGGAGAAGTCTCACCCATCTTGGTTGAGTTGATCGATACTCCCAGTTTTAACCCACAACAAGTTGTACCGTTTCTTGAAGCATCATTATATGTGAAATTAGATAAGGATATTTTGAGGAATTTGGCCAACGAGCCTAGGAAACCCGTGAGTACTAATCCGTTATTAGTTGCATCGGGAGCAAGCGAATTAAATGGAAATGTCCAAGGATATATTTTCGTTTATTCCTCAATTCCTTCTTATAACCCTCCGAGCTATGAATTCGAGCAAGAGTTACCTAAAGATCATCTGTTCAACTTATTGAACCCAATGAAATGTGCTTTGGATGATGCATGGGATGAGTATAATCGGTTCAAAACCAATTGGGAACTAGGGAAAGAAACAGATGTGTTTTCATTCAAATTGGCATTTAAAAATTTGATCAACGATCAAAAGAAAAGTTCATCGTTTACTTTAAATTATAAACCTCCTATATGGATAGTTTGTACAAATATAGACAGCAGTTTGTCATCGCCAAAACTAGTCGAGCAGGGTAAAGCATTAAGTGAAAAATGGAATTGTGGATTTGTTGCAATTGATAATTTAAACTCCGATGTTGATAAAGTGCTTTCATTGATGATAAAGAGTATTAATTAACCACTAATCATCAACGGGGGCAATTGCTACTCCTAGTTCACTATCGCCTTGTCCAAAATATAGAAACCATTTATTTTTAAACTGAACAATTCCTTCGCAGAACACCACTTGATTGACTTGGCCCTCAATTTCATTTTGCAATTCTGGTTTTAAAATTGGGCTTTCCAACCTTGCCAATGGGCCATGATGGATATTGTCATAATCAATCAACATTTCATTAATGGTGTAAGTGTCCTTGGGCAAAGCGTATCCACCAGTGGTTGCTGCATTATAAAAGAAGATCCATTGATTAGAATTCTTCATTTTGATTGGTGCTGGTCCACTCTCAATCAACTTATTTTCCCTACTCAACACCTGTTTAGCCCATATATTATCATTATAGATCAGATTCACCACTTCCCAATCTAACAAATTAGTTGATCTAGATAAATGTAATTCACAATCGCCCCAGATCATATAATAATACTTATCAATACTTGGTTCATTGAAAATTGCTCCTGATTTCAGCCAATCTTTACGAATGATCTTCCCTCCATTGTTGGTAACTGCCACATCTCTCCAATTTGAAGGCACAATTGGACCTTTCTTATGCCAAGTGAATAAATCCTCAGAATACGCAACACACAATCGTGCAGTTTTCAAATCAAATGCAGTATATGTAACAATAAACAATTTTGTAATTGGGTCTCTAACAATTCTTGGATCCTCTATCCCCCCACCGAGTTCATACGTTTCCGATGCAGTAATTATTGGTTTTCTATGCTTGGTGAAGCTCATTCCATCATCGCTCCAAGCAAGCCCTACACTCGATACTTTCTGCTTGTTTTGTGCTCTATATAACATAAACACCTTATTGTCCACCACTATCGCCGTTGCGTTATACAAGTACCCACTTTCAAATTCGATCTTGGGGTCTGGTCTCATGATTGGATTGTGTTTGTATTTGGTGAATGGACCAATTGGGAATTTTGTCGGTGGTTTATAATTGACATCACCGTCAATTGAAGCCTTGGTTATAATTGGAATCATCATGTTGGTTGCGACTTGAATCAATTTCCCCTTTTTTCGGCTGTAGGCAAATTACAAGATATTGAAAATGGAAAACGCTTTACCAATATTCAAAAAAGACAAGGGAGGACTACTTGTAAATCAGACTGTGGAATGTAGTTAGTTCTCGATTCATACAACTTTCTAAATCTAAACTTTAATTAACTTTTAGACTCTTTGTTTAAATCCGTTGTTTCAACAGAAAAATTAAATTTCTAACCTATATCAATCAAGATTCATTCACCATGGGCAATTTCTTATCACATCCAATTGAAGAGAAAGAGATAGATTACAAGAATTATGAAAAGATATCATACTGTATTGGCACAATGCAAGGATATAGACTCTCCATGGAAGATTCACACAATGTATTGATCAATGAAGATCAATCGATAATTGTATTTGGAGTGTTTGATGGCCATGGCGGTAGTCAATGCTCAAAATACCTCAGTGAACATCTTCCAAAACACATATTCAAAAAACTCAATCATCATCGTGAGTCATACTCAACTCATGATCAAATAGTCACCTTGTTATCCAACTCATTTTTTAAACTAGATCATGAATTATATTCTAAATCACATCAATTCGATTTCGATAATTGCGGAAGCACGGGGATTATCATTGTAATTATAAATCATATCATATATGTGGCAAACACCGGTGATTCAAGGTGTATATTATCGATTGAGGGAAATTCAAAGACATTATCATTCGATCATAAACCAAATAACATGAGTGAAAGAGTAAGAATAGAAAATGCAAATGGGTATATAATAAATAACAGAGTCAATGAGATTCTAGCACTATCGAGAGCATTTGGAGATTTCAAATTCAAATTGCAATTTTTACAAAACACAAGAAATGAATATATTAATGAGAATATGACTAATTTGAAACTGTCTTTGGTGCATTTACCACCGGAATTATTCCAAGTGACAGTGGAGCCAGATATTATGACTTATGATTTAAAAAATGACTACCTTGAAAAACAATCATCGGAATTCATCGTTGTTGCATGTGATGGGATATGGGATTGTTTTAAAAACGATCAATTGGTGAAATTGATAAGGGATAAATTGGTGCTTGGATGGAAATTGAACAAGATTGTTGAATATATCTTGAATGATTCGTTGAGTGTGGCTAGTCAACATACAGGAGTGGGTATGGACAATATGACAATAATAATAATACCTATTCAGCTGGAGAGTCAAAGTTTGGACGATTGGTATAAATTTATGATTAATAAGATTGCAAAGGAAAAAGGGTTAGATTAAACTAGATACTACATAGAGAAACACTTTGTATATACACACGTTATGAATTGACCATTCAATTGAATATTCAGAGCACCGGTAAAGGACCTTTTATAACTCTAGGTTAGCTTTCACAGATTTGTACAAGTTAGTGTGCTGTGCCAATTGTCTTGTCGAACAATTATAATAATCAGTTTACTAAGTCGTCTGCCACCACTAGACTAGATAGATTACTCTGAAAATTCGGAGTGAGATAATTTGTGTATCCACATGCCATGAATTGACCTTTCACTGGTTAAACATTGTCAATGACCTTCAATAATTTGAGTTATAGTTCTTAAAGGTTTATACAAGTTAATGAAGTGCATTTAGTTGAATGTGATGTCAACTGTTTTCTCAAAATTGGAGGATTCATTTGCTATCCATAAAATAATTTCAATTTGATATAGTTACATATATTGTCCTGAATGAATATATCGCTTTCAGGATCATTCAGTCTCACAAGTGTTATTAGTGATAATAAATCAGGTCATAGTGAAAAAAAAAGTCTATTGGCGGTTGTAAAATAAATCTATTTTTTCCTTGCGCAATAAAATTTAACTATTGGGATATCAAAATCATCAGCCTTAAACCAACCCTACATACTTCATACACTAATATCACTCAAATATTTATAATTAGAAACTAAACAGGCGCAAGATAACTCACAAATTGCATTGCTTTGAATTGAACTCAATTAATCTATTCCCATAAACACATCCAATCTCATTCTACATTCATCCTCATTTGATTTCCCTTCTGTCTCCTTATTTCATGACTGACATTGATGAACTATATCAAGATCCTATAATATCACTTGTCCAAGATCCAAATCTCAACAAAGACTCCATCAAAACCAACCAATTGATACAACTTATCAACAAAATACAAGAACGGAAAGTAAACAAATTATGCTCGACTACATTCAAAATATTAAAATCTCTAGACTCCATAAGTCTAAAATTTAAGAGCTGGGAATTTCTTTCCCTTAATTTCAATTCAAACTCCCATTTCAATAATGATCTAGATTCCAATATCAAACAATTCAACACTAATGTTTCAGATAAAGTGATCAAGGCATGTAGTGATATCAATATCAACATGGCCAAAATCACTTGTGATATAGATTTAATAAGTTCAAATTCAAAATTGTTAAACTATAAAGATTTGATATCTGATGAAGGTACAATGTTGACAAGTCTACTACTTCGAGTGATCAAGTTGAAAAATGAGATTATTGATCAACTATCAATATCATATGCTAAGGCCAAATTGATATTGATTGGTAAAGAGTTGGAAGAAATGGAGAATGAAGAAATGTTGGATATAGATGAGTCTATTATTGATTACTACAAGTCATTCATAATTGCATTACTTAATCAATTGAATAAGTCAGTGGAAGTTAATGACTTTGAATCAAAATTCGAGTGTTTGGCAGTTATCAATGACCTAGAGCAAATGTTTGAGAAATTCAAAATTGAAAAATTGTTTGATAAATCAATTGAACAGTTCAAAAATGACAATGCCAACAATTTATTCGAAGATAGTTCAAATTCCAGTATCAATCAAGATGATTCGTTTCTGGAATACTCAGTCTCCTCATCATCACAACATTTGTTACCAGTGGTGCATTCAATAACGAGCCCTTCGTCTTCTTCAACAATGCATAGTAATCAAAAACAGGACTCTCTATATGAAATGACATCTAGTCAGCTTTATAAATCTACCATTAGTGAAGAACTACCTTATTTAATGACAGCTTTTAGTTCGGCAAAGAACTTTAAACATGATGTAAGTCATTATAAACAAGAGGAAGAAAAACATGAACCAAAGTCAAGAGTTTCAACCAAGACTGAAACCAAAAAAATACCCGAGGCCAAAAAGCCATTTTTCCATAAATCAAACAACCTACCCAATTCAGCATTGTACTCAGAAACAAATTTAATACCATCCACTCCACCATTTTATAATAATTCACTTCTACGAACATTTGGCATAAAGCCTCAAGTAATTTCAATTCCCAATGAACACGATGAAATTAAAGAGAATCAACAGTATAAGAACCATTTATTATTAACGAAAGAAAATATAACAACTTTGCAGCAAGATTTCATAGATTAACGAACCACTAATTAACGTATTTATTAAATATACATTCAATCAGAATTTCATTATTTTGAATTACATTTGTACAATTCTTTAACAAAACTTTCTCCCCAATACCCTGAAGTATATTTCGAGATATAACTGAATAATTTTTTGAAATTGTGTTCTTTTTTCTCCTCTGGTAAAGTCAAACTTTCCTTTATTGAATCTGTCAAATCTTCAACGTTCCATGGGTTAATGATCAATGCTCCATTTAAGGATTGAGCCGCACCAGCAAATTCACTCAATATCAAAGTTCCATGCTTTTCTTCTTGAGTAGCAATATACTCATATGCTACTAAGTTCATACCGTCCCTAGTTGACGTAACCAAACAAACATCACTGATGGCATATAAAGAGATCAACTCTTCAAATGGAATACTTTTATGCAAATAATGTATTGGGACGAATTCAACAGTTCCAAAAGCTCCATTTATTCGTCCAACCATTTCATTAACCGTTGCTCTTAATGATTGATACTCCTCAACATCTCCTCTTGAAGGTACTGCAACTTGTACCAACACCACTTTGCCCACCCATTGGGGATTTTCTTGTAAAAATACTTCAAACCCATGCAATCTTTGAGGAACACCTTTTATATAATCCAATCTATCTACACCAACAATCACCTTTACATCTTTAAATTTCTCTTCCAATTGTTTAATTCGTTCTATAACTTGTGGTTTCTTCAACCCGTCTACAAATTTATCAACATCAATTCCTATAGGGAACGCACCAATATTGATTTGTCGATTATTATATTTTATACCGTTGGGTAAGGTACTTACATTGGGGACAATTCGAGAAACCGAACTTATGAAATGTCTGGCATAATCATAAGTATGAAATCCAATTAAATCACAACTTAATACACCTTCCAATATCTCTCTTCTAACAGGTAATATACGATAAATTTCTGAAGATGGAAACGGCGTGTGCAAGAAAAAACCAATACGAACATTTTTCTTGGATGATCCAATCTCTGTTCTCAACATTTCGGGTAAAAGCATTAAATGATAATCGTGGACCCAGATCATGTCATCATCATTGACTTGTTTAGCAATTTCGGTTGCAAACTTCCTGTTTGCCTCGATATAAGCAGCCCAAGCATTTTCATCAAAGTTCATTTCTCCTGGATGGTAATGGAATAAAGGCCATAAGATTGAATTTGAAAAACCATTGTAGTGTAAGTCAGCAATTTGATCATTTAAGAACACAGCATAACAATTGAATTTATTTAATAAGTCGGAGTTGACTTTTTCTTGTTCATTAGTTGGTATTTCTAGCCCTGGCCAACCATACCATTGAAATTCTGTTGATTTTTTGAGTCCTTGTAAAGCGGTAACCAAACCACCAGAAGACATTGAGTAGTCATACGAACCATTGTCTGAGCGTTTGATGGTGACGGGTAAACGATTGGATACAACTAATACTTTACCATCAACCATTGCTAATTATTATATATATTGTGAATAATGGTGGTAAAAAAATATAAAAGAAATAGAAAATTATAAGGGGTAGTAAATAATTATATAATACAATTATAATAGAGAGAGAGAAATGAAAAGCAATGTTAGACAGAAAATTGATTCTCATTATAAACAAATAAATCATCAGTTGTTTTAACTATAGACAAATTGTTACATTTTACACTACCCTCTTTCTAACTCTTTTTTATTTACCAACTACAACCAATTTTATTTACCACACCACCATAATTGACCACCACCTTTAAATGTACAATCCTTACGGCACAGACTACCAACAACAAACAACCCAACCTCACCACTTACAACATCCACAACCACACCCTTCTATACCTACTCAACCACACCCGCAATCTCAATTCAATTTCTTAAATGATCCTGCTTCTGCTCTAGCTTCACAATTTGCAAGATCAGGTTTTCAACAATCAAATCAATATTTACAAGACAATTTTAGCTCATTTTCTGGTGACATTAAATACTACTTTCAAGTCTCCAATTCCTATGTTTTGAAAAAGATTTTATTGATCCTTATGCCTTATAGACATAAAGATTGGAATAGACTATTATCCACCACTGAAACTGGCACTCAACAACAATTTCTACCAGCCTCAATTGACTTGAATGCTCCAGATTTATACATTCCTTTAATGTCTTTTGTCACCTATATCTTGTTATGGGCTGCATTTCAAGGCTTGAATGGTGACTTCCATCCCCAATTATTTGGTTACTTGGCTTCACAAACTTTAGCATTCTCAATTTTAGATGTCATTGTGTTCAAAATAGGATTGTACTTATTAAATTGCTCCCAAAGTAAGATTTACGATATAATAAGTTTTGCTGGTTATAAATACGTTTCAATTATTGTTTTGTTAGTTTTGAAACATTTATTTGGAGCATATCTAGGCAAATTTTACTACATATTCGTTTTGCTTTTAATAGCTAATTTGTCAATCTTTTTAATGAGAAGTTTAAGATTCATAATATTACCATCATCATCATCATCTACTAGTACCTCAATGAATGATAATATTACCAGTAAGCAAAGAAAGATTCGCATTCAATTTTTATTTATTTACTCAGTTATTATCCAAGGTATCATCATACTTTATATGAGTAAATAATCAGCATCTAGAACAGAATTACTTTATTTATTGTGATAATAACCTTGTACATAATTTCATCTCTATCAAATAAATTTATTTTCAAACGCGTATTTAAAATTACATATTTTTTTATCCTACATCTTACAATGTCTCGATTCAAGGGATCTACTAGTGCTAGGTTTGTCAAGAATGAAAAAGTATCAAAGTTTAGAAATTTCACCAGAGATACCAAACCTGTAGATCCTTATATTGCAAATAACCCCATGCTAAACGATGCAATAACCAAGAAAGAACTAGTGTCTCGAATTGATCAAATAGACTCATTAATGGGATTCGATCGAATAGAACACGGAGAGAACGACGGGTTGAAACCAAAAAAAGGATGGTTGATTAATATGCACTCTACAATCATCCCTAGTGATGAATATCTTACTGGTTATTCCGGTGTGGACTATTATTTCTTGGATGAAGAAGGTGGTACATTCAAAGCAACAATGCAATATGATCCGTACTTTTTTGTGGATATACTATCTAATGAATTCCAATCAGAGGTGGAAGAGTGGTTGAAAAAGTTTCTTGAACAATGCAATGTCAAACAATACTCAAGGACAACTAAAGAGGACTTAAAATTGCAAAATCATCTTCTAGGATTGTCAAAAACTTTGATTAAATTAACTTTTCACAACATTCAAGATTTACTACTGGCAAGAAGGTTACTCAACCCAATAATAAAGGAAAATAAATTGAAAAAAGACACGAGAAACATTTACGATACAGATAATGAGGATCCCTCTACTTTCATAGACGACATACGGGAATTTGACGTACCATATCACGTTCGAGTCTCAATTGATAAAAATACAAGGGTTGGAAAATGGTACAATGTCTTTGCTAAACATGGTGAAGTCAATTTTCAAGAAGATAAGGAGAAAATTGCGTTTGCAGACCCTGTGGTTCTAGCATTTGATATTGAAACCACAAAAGCACCTTTGAAATTCCCCGATGCAAAAATTGATCAAATCATGATGATCTCTTATATGATAGACGGAGAAGGATTTCTTATAACCAATAGAGAAATCATATCGGAAGATATTGAAGATTTCGAATACACCCCCAAACCAGAATATCCTGGTTTATTTACGATTTTTAATGAAGTTGACGAAAAACATGTTTTAATGAGATTTTTTGAACATATACGAGATGCGAAACCAACCGTTATAGCTACTTTCAATGGTGATTTTTTCGATTGGCCCTTTGTGGAAAATAGAACAAGATTTCACGATATGGATTTGTTTGATGAAATAGGATTTGCAAAAGATAACGAGGATGAATATAAATCAAAATATTGTGTACACATGGATTGTTTTCGATGGGTAAAAAGAGATTCTTATCTACCTCAAGGATCTCAAGGTTTGAAAGCTGTTACAACGGTCAAATTGGGCTATAATCCAACCGAGTTGGATCCGGAATTGATGACTCCATACGCGTATGAAAAACCACAATTATTATCAGAATATTCGGTGTCTGACGCAGTTGCAACTTATTATCTTTATTATAAATACGTTCATCCATTCATTTTTTCATTGTGTACTATTATTCCATTGAATCCAGACGAGGTTTTAAGAAAAGGTACTGGTACCTTATGTGAGATGTTGTTATCGGTGCAAGCCTACGAATCAAATATCCTACTACCAAACAAACATTCAGACCCCATTGAACGATTTTACGATGGTCATTTGTTAGAATCAGAGACATATGTTGGTGGTCATGTTGAATCCCTAGAAGCAGGTGTGTTTAGAAGTGACATCGCTACATATTTCAAAATTGACACCACTGCAATCGACGAATTGATTAGAGATTTACATAATTCAATGAAATTCTGTATCGAAGTGGAAAATGGCAAGACTATGGATGATGTAGAAAATTTCGATGAAATTTATCATGAAATTGAAGCAAAACTACTAGATTTAAAACAAAATCCAAAAAGAATGGAAACACCACTTATTTATCACGTTGATGTGGCTTCAATGTATCCTAATATCATGACTTCAAATAGATTGCAACCAGATTCAATGAAACTGGAGGAGGATTGTGCAGCTTGTGATTTCAATCGACCAGGTAAAAACTGTGATCGAAGATTACCTTGGTCGTGGAGAGGTGAATACTACCCAGCTGAAATGAATGAGTATAATATGATCAAAAGAACCTTACAAAGTGAAATGTTCCCGGGTATTAAGCCTTGGCTTCCACAAAGAACTTTTGATGAATTATCCTATACCGAACAAGCTTCAAGGATTAAGAAAAGATTATCCGATTACTCTAAAAAAGTGTATCATCGTGTAAAACAAAACAAAGTTGTTACACGTGAAGCAATAATTTGTCAAAGAGAGAACCCATTTTATGTCGACACAGTTCGTAGTTTCCGTGATAGAAGATACGAATTCAAAGGATTGGCCAAAGTATGGAAAGGTAAAGCTAGCAAAATCAATGATCAAATAGGCAAAGACGAAGCAAAAAAAATGGTTGTTCTTTATGATTCATTACAATTAGCCCACAAGGTCATTTTAAATTCTTTCTATGGTTACGTCATGAGAAAAGGATCGAGATGGTATTCGATGGAAATGGCCGGAGTCACATGTTTGACCGGTGCTACTATTATTCAAATGGCGAGAGCATTAGTTGAGAGACTAGGTCGTCCTTTAGAATTGGATACCGATGGGATCTGGTGTATTTTACCAAAAACTTTTCCCGAAAATTTCAATTTGAAATTGAAAGACGGGAAGAAAATCTTTCTTGAATACCCATGTTCTATGTTGAACTATCTAGTTCATGAAAGATTCACCAATCATCAATATCAAGACTTGATCGACCCAGATACTTTCAAGTATAAAACTAGATCGGATAATTCTATTTTCTTCGAAGTCGATGGACCGTATAAAGCAATGATCTTGCCCACCTCTAAAGAAGAAGGTAAAGGATTAAAAAAAAGATACGCTGTGTTCAACGATGATGGATCATTGGCCGAATTAAAAGGTTTCGAATTGAAAAGAAGAGGAGAGTTACAATTGATCAAAAATTTTCAATCGGATATTTTCAAATTGTTCTTGGATGGTGATTCATTAGACACATGTTATCAAGCAGTAGCAACGGTGGCTAATAATTGGTTAGATGTTTTAGACACCAAGGGAGGTATGTTGGAAGATGAAGATTTGATTGAATTGATTTGTGAGAATAAATCCATGTCAAAAAGTCTTGCCGAATATGGTGATCAAAAATCAACTTCAATCACAACTGCAAAGAGATTAGGTGAATTCTTAGGAGAGGATATGGTGAAAGATGCAGGATTGGCAACCAAATACATTATCAGTGCGAAACCATTTGGTGCTCCTGTTACTGAACGAGCCATTCCAGTGAAAATATTCTCATCTGAGAAGAAGGAGATTTTCTTGAAAAAATGGTTAAAAGATCCTTCATTAAGTAAATTTGGTCCAAGAGACGTTATAGATTGGAATTATTACTATGAAAGATTAGCTTCAGTGGTGCAAAAAATTATCACAATTCCTGCTGCTTTGCAAAATGTCAAAAATCCAGTTCCAAGAGTCGACCATCCAGACTGGTTAAAGAAAAAAGTTACCAATACCGATGATAAAAAGCAACAAAGCTCAATTTCAAAATTTTTCAATTCAACTACAAAAGAACAAATTGTAGTGAGGGACATTGAGGATTTTGGAGAAGCAGAAACTGATTTCAAATCTAAAATCGGTAAAGTCACCAGCAGGAAAAGAAAATTGAATAATTCAAGATTGGTTTCCGATGAAGAAGAAGAAATGAAAAATGCGGAGATCCTAATCGGTCCTTGTCCTTCTATGTTTGAAGATTATGGTGCGTTTTTACAATACCAAAAATTGAAATGGAGGGCTCAAGCTGCTTCAAGAGATCGAAGAACAAAATTGTTTGGTTCGAATGTAGAAAGTTCTCAAAGATCAACTGTTGGAGGCATGTTTAGAAAACAAGCTGAAAATATTGCGGGAACAAATTGGGAAATTCTTCAGTACAAACTCGACCCATCGAATCCTGGTGATTTGAAAGTTTATATCCTGACAAATGGGAAAGTTCATTCTTTCATCTTTCATATTCCAAAAACAGTTTACGCATCATTCAAAGCTGAATTACCCGATAGAAGACTAAACATCTTGGCTTGTGAGGTTGAAAGATCAAATGCAATTTTACCCAATGGACACGATGGTACAAACTTATATAAATTCACCATGCCACAGTCAGTATATCATGAGCAAATCTCAGATGCAGATAGTTTGTTGCAAGATGCAAATATTCTTGGGCTTTACGAAACACAAATTGACCCTATCAACAGGGCAATTATCGACTTAGGAAATGTTGTTAAATTTGACGACACTATTGTTGGTGCATTAGGAAAAGGTTTGAAAACTGGGTTCAATAGTAAAGATTTATTAAAGGTCAACTCAGATACTTATCTAAGAGGTTTCAATATGGACATGGTATACTTGTTGCATATTGTAACCAATAATTATGAATTTTTCACCCTTTACAGAACTTGGGAAGAACAAGCTCATATTTTCATTTTAAAACCTTCGACAAACGCTCAAGAACTACCAGGAAATATCCATAAAATCTATAACGAAATTTATCAATCAAAAAAGGATAAATTAGGCAAGAATACTTTCTTCAACTATCCATCTGAAATGTCATTTGAGACTCATTATTATCATGACAACACAAAATTGTTCAAAAAATTGAATCAAACTTTGAATAAAGTCCATGAAAGTAGAAGTAACAAAGCAATGCTAGCTTTACAATCACCTTACCCGAATAAGATCCTTGATTTGTTATCTGCAGACTTTCCAACTGTGAAAATGACAATTAGCGAATTATCCTTACCTGCTGTGGGGTGGCAGGTTTCCATCACAAAAAGAATCGTTAACCATTATTTTGTCCTTGCCTCGTGGATCAAGAATTTGATAGGATTGTCAAAATACGGTGGTGTGCCATTATGTAATTTGCAAATTGAGAATGTTGGATACTTGATTGATGTTGAGTATGCTCGAAGATTGACTGAGAATAATATAGTATTATGGTGGTCTCCTCAACCAAGACCCGATCATGGTGGCTTTGAAATGGATCAAATGATGGACTTTGGTAATTTAGAATTCCCAGTTATAAACAATCCTGAGATTTACGAAACAGCGTCTTTGGAAGTTGAAATTGGTACTTTGACCATAAATACCATTTTAACCAGTTCATTGATAAATGAAGCTGAGGGTGCAGATTTGGCCGATGACTCAATTTCCTATGATAAAAACAATGGTGCATCAATTCTAGCAGAAGATTCCTTCTCATCCCCGGCATTATCGATCTTAAGATCAATGGTTAAAAACTGGTGGGATGACGCATTGAGAAATAATATAATCGCCGATTCAATGATGAATACTTTAGTCACATGGGTTCAACGAAAAGACTCTTTTCTTTACGATACATCCTTACATTATCATATTCACAATTTGACTTCAAAGACATTATTGCAATTGATTGGAGAGTTTAAGCGAATGGGTGCTCAAATCATCTATGCAAATAGAAATAAGATGTTGATTCAAACGACAAAGATATCCGTTGAAAATTCGTATGCCTACGGTCAATATATCTTAAAAGCAGCAAGGTCAAAGCCATTATTCAATTTTCTTGATTTAAAAATTGTCAAATATTGGGATATACTATTGTGGATGGATGAATTCAATTATGGTGGTAGAAGTTGTTTCAACATTACCAATGAAGAAGTACAGAATTTAGTGCCTGAAAACCACTGGCAATTGCAAAAGTACTTACCAATAATATTCCAAAATGAATTTGAGGATTGGATTTTGATTTTCCTCGATTCTTTGACTCAATATAAGAATGATACTTTGATGGGAGGCACTCAAAATGGAACACGCAGAATCACTCAAATTGCCCATATCTTAAATGGACAGAAAAAACTCGAAGCTCAAGAAATAGAAGAGGATTTATCCAACGGAGTGATTGAAGCGTTTAGGAAACCCCTCTTCAAAAGAATAGATAAATTATACCGCAAACAAATTGATGCTATTTTGAACCCTGAATTCAAAAAAGAATACGAATTTCCAAAATTGTCAGGTTCATATTTGAGTTTGAAGAATCCGACTCTTGAATTAGTCAAACTTCTTTGTGCAATTTTTGGTATGTCTAAGAAGAGAAACATTGAAGTAAGAGTATTGAAAAAGGAATTGCTTCACATTTTTGATATCAAGGAATTTGGTAAAGAAGCAACATTCCAAAACCCAAGTACCTCATTGAAACTAGCACATATTATTTGTGATTATTGTAATTTCATCAGAGACATTGATTTATGTCGAGAAGAAGAGATCCATATCTGGAATTGTTCAAATTGTCGAAAACCATACAATAAAATAGCATTGGAAGAAGAAATCCTTGCCCAATTCAATAAATTATTCACTACATTCTACAATCAAGATTTGAAATGTAACAAATGCTCAATAATACGTCAAAACAATCTAGACTTGTATTGTAAATGCTCGGGTGAATGGATTGAAACTATAAATCATGAAGATGTTGACAAACAATTTCAGATTTTTAACAACATAGCAAAATTTTACAATCTACAACTATTGAAGGGATTTATAGAGGGAATAGTTTATAGATGAAAAAAATAAATTGATGTACAACGCGTTGAATTAGATGAGAAAAAATAATTATGAGTTTATCTTTAGACCAAATTAAGCGTTTGAATCGAGTGATTATTGAGCGACAACATGAGATTGACCTACTCAATGCATTTATAAATAAAGAGGCAGAATTACTGTCTTCTTGTGTTATTGTCCATGGTTTTAAATCTGTTGGAAAGACATATTGTGTTACACAATTTTTAAATACATTGAATGCAAACTATTCTCTTGTTAGATGTGATGAATGTGTCACTAGGAAAATGCTACTACGTCGATGTTTCGACAAATTGAATAATCAGGGTGATACAGTTGAATTGATCAATGATAGTTTCTCATCATTCATGTCTGCAGTGGAAACAATACCTAGTATTAGAGACAAGCATGAAATTTTAGTATTGGACAGATTTGATCAGTGTTTTGAATCAACAGATGATCTACTAGCTTCGTTTGCAAGGATGAGAGAGAGCTCAAGTTTGAAGAATATAAGTATTGTGGTTGTCATGTCCGGCCATGATCCAAAGGAAATCGTTACAATGTCACTACCCCATGTTTATTTTAAACCGTACACAGAAACTCAACTTATAAATATATTACAAATGGATTCCTTTGTCGAGAACGAACTAGAAAATGAGAAAGAGCGAGAAGTTTTTAATCAGTATGTGAAATTGATAGTGGATCTGTTTTTCCATTTCACGGGTTCGGACTTAACTATATTAAAAGACATTCTACATAAATTGTGGAATAGATTTGTCGAACCTTTAAGATCAGGCAAGATACCATCCAATGAATTCGTCAAATTGTACCAAGAAAATATCGATCTTTTCACTAACGAGGATATCCTCTTCAATTCGAACGTGATTGATTATAAAACGAAACAATTGGAGGATGACATAGTGCATGAAGGTGGAAATGTACAAGATTTGCCAATGAATTCAAAATTTTTCCTCATTGCTTCGTATTTAGCATCGTACGGGGCTCCAAAAAACGATTTACATAAATATTCCAAAGTTAAAGCTGTGAAATATAAACAGAGGTTCACCTCCAGTAATCCTAGAAAAAAAACTCATATGACTAAGCATGACATAGATGCTAGATTATTATCTGCCGCTTTCTGCGACCTTGAAAGGATTCTCGCTATTCTAGCCGTGATATATAGAAATTCAGCCCCTTCATTAAATTACTCGGACAAGGATGATTTATTGTTTATAGACGATGAAATCATTGATAATGAAGAGAAGAAACAAATGGAAAAGTCAAAATTCACATTGACTAAGAATATCGACTTGAGTAATCAGATTGCAACGTTATATTCATTAGGATTTTTAAACAAGACTGCAGCTTCAGACATATTAGGTGCAAGGGTCCGATGGAAATGCAATCTTGATTGGAAGACTGCTGAGTTGTTAGCAAAGTCTATAAATGTGCCAATTTCAGATTATCTCATGGATGAGTTTCACTAAATTCCACAGTTGCTATGGGAATAAACGCTTCGTCGTCAATCTTCTTGACCACAACTTTATTATCAAAATATGTCTCTTTCCAGTAATTCATCTCGTAATCTGAAAATGGACCATTGACTTCATCATCATCTATCCATTTAAATAACCATATTTTTTCGCCATAATCTGGAAATTCTTCTGTTTCTTTTTCTTCGTCTCTTTTTCGTTTGGTCCCTCGACTATAAACTTGACCAGTTTCACCTTGATATAGTCGCATTATCTCTTCCTTCGTCAAGTCATAAATGTCATTCATCGATTTATTGATAAGCACCGAGCACGAATCGGTGATTTTCAGTATGATTGATTTTTTCTCGGTATTTAGACTCTCTTTCTTTGTTTTCTTGTTGAGTCTAGCCAATGCCTCGAGTGGAGTTTCAGCAGGATCTAATATTTCAATTAGACTTGAAAGATGATCGTCGATTGGTTCCATGTTCGTGTTGACATTTTTTAGTCGCTCCTCACGTTGTTTTTGTGCCTTTCTTGCTTTCTTTATGTCTGAGCTATGATAATCATTCATCCACTCTTCTTCATCGCTTTCTTGTTTAGGAAGATGATTGCCTTCTTCATCGATAAACTCTTCATCCTTGTTGACCTTGAATGATTCAATCTTGGGTTGTTTTTTGTTTTTATAAAAGCCATCTTCAAAATCCTCAGGACGATTGTAATAATTGATATCTATATCGTCACCATCTAATTCGTCGTTATTACTTTCACTGGCAGACATATCATCTTGTTTTCTTAAAGGCTCGCTGTCTGCAAACATGTCGTCTTCAGATTCAACTTTTGATGGTCCGTTATCTGCAAACATGTCGTCATCATCTTCTTTACCACCACTCTCCACATCATCGAAAATATCGCCATCCTCACCATTGATAGCATCTTCAGCTATATCAGACTCAATTTCATATTCTGAGGAGTCATCGTGGTGGATCTCTGGCTCAAGATCATTATCCATGTCTCACGAAATTCAATAGATATTTCACTCACTCGATGGAAAAAACAAACCTACAACGAAGATCTTCAATCGATGAAATCAACTTCGATGAAGTAGATGATATACAATTAGACACAGATGAGATATTGAATTTTGAAGTTGAAAATTATCAAAAGGGGTTCAAAGAAGGACAGTCACAATCGGCAAAAAGTGAATTCTTGGAAGGTAAACAGTACGGGTACCAAACTGGGTTTCAAAAATTCTTAATAGTGGGTTACATACAAGGATTAGTTGAGGATTGGGAGTTAAAAATTGAGCAGTATCGTAATATCGAATTACAATTGAAGCAATTGAGAGAATTTGTGTACTCTATACCGACTGTGAATGATGATTCCGAAGTTGAAGAGTATGAGAAAAAATTACTAAAGGCAAGAAACAAATTGAGAGTGATAGTAGCGATTACTAAAGAGAGTTGGAAAATAGACCAGTTGGATAATTTGGTTAAAGAAGTAGGAGGAACATTACAAGTTAGTGAGAATGTCGATGAGATGTGGTGAAGAGAATATGAGATTTGATAAGCCATTGCATTCACATTAAGTATTGAAAGTATGATGCTAGACAGAAAACATTCCGATTGTTCTCTGAAGATTACAAGCATCTATGGTGGTTTTGCAATGTCTGTTACCATACCATTTCAAACCAAATCGATTAATCAAATTGCGTCTCAGATTAATTTTGCGCCTCAGATTAAAATTCCGAGTGCAATAAATTCCATTATATACGGAATTTGACTTTAGGTTCAGTAAATGTTTCCTTCTCAATGCATGAATCTATAATCTTCTATTGTGGCTTCATCCCACCTACTCGCATGCGTAATTGAACTTCTAATTCTTATCTCTGATGTATGAGTCGTCATGTTTGTTTGTAAACACTCATTGGAGTCATAGCTACAAAACAATAACAATAAGGTTGTGCGCGATTGCTGATCTTCAAAGTTTTATCCATTTAGCTTGATCTAAATTGTAAACCTTAAACTTTGAACCCTGAAATATCCGTACACTAACACGTTCGAGACATGGATTCTAGTTCATGATCCAGTTGAGTCATTCTTTACTATTTTTGTTGCCTTCGAACTAAAAGCTTTCGCTGATCATCTTTTCCGTGTGCCGCGAATTCATCTTTTCCGTGCGCCGTGACACCATCTACTTCACTCCAAAGTCTTGATCGAGACAACCTAATGATAGGTCAACTTTGAACATGACTACAATTGGTCAAACCTCTGCTCTTGATCATATACCTATAGAAAAGAGAAACAATATCTACAGATGCACCAGATTTTGCAGCATCTATTTTTAGCTAATCACCGTTTTCTAAGATGGAATTAACGATAAATGAAAAAATAAATGCAAAACAATAGAGCCGTATTGAATTCCATGCGGTAAAACCACATAATTTTCTATCTTTAATCCCTAAAGATCAAATTCAACAAATATTATAAATAGATAGTGAATGTCTGCTAACGAGGCTTTATTACTCACAATTACTTAACAAACTAATCATTATCTAATAATGGAGGATCTAAGTTCACTAGAGTTTGGTGATGACAAATACATACCGCAAAAAAGACTCCTATCTTTCCTATTCAGAAACAAAGAATATCCAATTCCTAAAGAAGATGAACGAAGAGTGTATCCAGAAAAATCTTCAAACTACATTCTGAGGTTATTCTTCTGGTGGCTTTATCCCATCATGAATGTTGGTTACGTTAGAACCCTACAACCAAATGATTTATGGATTTTACCAGACGACATGAAAGTGGAATACCACGAAAAAGTGTTTTACTTCTACCTAGATTTGCAGATGGAAAAAGCTAAAACGAATCATATCAACAAGAAATGCAAGGAAAGAAATGAAACTATCGATAATTCTACGGTTGCACCTGAGGAAGACTTGAAAGATTTTACATTATCCATGATTGACATTGGAATCACTATTTTTTTGACATTCAAACGTTCAATTCTTATCAGTGCAATAATAGCGACGTGTTGTATGTGTGGTTGGGCGGTAACCCCACTATTAACAAAAGCGTTGGTCAATTACGTCGAACGTAGAACATTAGGCACCGAATCCAATATTGGTAAAGGAATAGGCTACTCGTTTGGAGTTGCTTTGGTGATGTTGGCAACGGGGTTGGCGTTTGGTCATTTTTTCTACATTGGTCAGAAAGTTGGAGTCAAAGTTAAAGCTGTGTTAACAAATGCCATACTCAAAAAGTCTTTCAAATTGGATGCTAAAAGTCGACACGATTTTCCTTCAGGAAAATTAACGTCAATGATAACCACGGATCTATCAAGAATCGAAATAGCTTTGTTATTTCAACCGGTGCTAATATGTTTACCAGCTCCAATCATTGTGGCAATTGTGATATTGATCGTCAACATCCACGTATCTGCAGTCATTGGTATTGTTTTGTTTTTTATATTTTTGGTCCTCATTGGGGCAGGTTCCAAAAAACTATTTCAATATAGAGATGATGTATCGAAAGTAACCGACAAAAGAGTCAGCTTAATCAAAGAGATTTTGAACAATTTGAAAATGATCAAGTATTATTCATGGGAACATCCATATCAAAACAGCCTAGTCAAGGTGAGAGGTCAAGAAGTGGATATCATTTTGAAAATGCAAACTTTAAGAAATGTGATATTCTCATTAGCGATGACTTTAAGTGGTATATCAGCCATGATTGCCTTCATCATATTATATGCCATTCAAGGTAAGACGAATTCTCCTGCAAATATATTTTCATCTGTTTCGTCATTTGAAATTTTGGCCATGTTGGTGTTTTTTATTCCACAAGCGGTATCCACTTCTGCTGATATGATTTTGGGGTTTAAAAGAATTGGAGCATTACTTTCTGCAAATGAGGAAAAACCTTATGAAGGATACAATGTAGTTGAATCTTTAGATGATGACGTAGCTGTGTCTCTTAATGATGCTACTTTCAACTGGGAAGTTTTTGAAAATGAAAGTGAAGAGGAAGATGAAGATGATAAAGTCAACGAGAAATTGTCAAGAAAAGAGAAGAAAAAATTAAAAAAAGAAAAGGCAGAGAGAGCTAAAGAGAGAGAAGAGAAGAGATTGGAGAAAGAACAAAGGGAGCAGGAATTTGTAAAGATGGGTATCAAAATCGACAATGGAGATTTCGTTGGTTTGAATAATATAAATTTATCAATTAAAAAAGGGGAATTTATTGTAATCACCGGGCTAGTAGGTAGTGGTAAAACCTCATTATTAAATGCTATTTCCGGGTTTATGAAATGTGAATCTGGAGAAATTGACATCAATGGTTCATTGTTACTTTGTGGCGCTCCTTGGATCCAAAATAATACAATCAGAGAGAACATTTTATTTGGACTAGACTTTGATAAAGATTATTACGATCAAGTTATACGAGCATGTGCCTTACATGTAGATCTTGATAACCTTGAAGGCTCAGACCTCACCGAGGTGGGAGAAAAAGGTATCACGTTGAGTGGTGGTCAAAAAGCAAGAATCAATTTGGCAAGAGCCGTTTATGCAAACAAAGATATAATACTAATGGATGATGTTTTGAGTGCTGTTGATGCAAGAGTTGGTAAGCACATTTTAAATCAATGCTTCCTTGGGCTAATGAAAGACAAAACAAGAATTTTGGCTACGCATCAATTGGCATTGATCGGACAAGCTGATAGAATAATATTTTTAAATGCAGATGGGTCCATTGATACTGGTCATATGAATGATTTGATGATTCGAAATGACGAATTTAAAAAATTGATGCAGTTCAGCAAATTGGAAGAAGTTGAAGAAGAAGAGGAAAATGAACAAATCGTCGAGAAAGTGATTCTAGAGAAGCTTCCCTTAAGCTCCGACTCATCAAATGAGGATAATAAGTCACCTATCTTGTATGAAGAAGAGGTTATTGATTATAATGCCAATAAAGATGCATCAAAAGGCAAAATGATCAAAGATGAAGAAAGAGCGGTGAATCGTATCAAAAACGAAGTTTATAAGAATTATGTCAAATATGGTTCAGGAATACTCACACCTTGGGGATTTATTCCGATTTTTTGCCTATTATTGGCCATTGCAACATTCTGTGATATATTTACAAATACTTGGTTATCATTTTGGATTAGTCATAAATTTGAAGGGAGGAGCGATGGATTCTACATTGGAATATATGTTATGTTAAATATGCTATGGGTGATATTTTTGACCATAACGTTTGTTTTCCTTGTCACAATGACTACTATATCATCTAAGAATTTGAACTTGATGGCAATGAAAAGAATCTTATACGCACCGATGTCATTTATGGACACAACACCAATGGGAAGAATCATAAACAGGTTCACGAAAGACACGGACGCTTTAGATAATGAAATTTCTGAAAATATGAGATTCATGTTTCAAGCCATTGCTAAAATGATTGGTGTTTTTATTTTATTTATCATATACATACCATGGGTTGCTATCGCTATACCTTTCGTCCTCGCACTATTCATTTTAATCGCGAATTATTTCCAAGCTTCAAATAGAGAGGTCAAAAGATTAGAAGCTATATTGAGATCTTTCGTATACAATAATGTGAATGAAATGTTGAGTGGAATGAATACAATCAAAGCTTACAAAGATGTCGATCGATTTGCGGAAATCAGCAACAAACTAATCAACCAAGCTAATGAGGCTTCGTTTGTTGTCTATGCCAATCAAAGATGGATAGGTGTACAATTGGATATTTTGGCTGAGTGTGTCGTGTTTTTAGTTGCATTATTATGTTCGATGAAAGTGTTTTCCATAAGTCCAGCATCAGTTGGTTTGCTTTTAACTTATTCCTTACAAATTGCTGGTGAGTTGACAAACTTGATTAGAACCTTCACAGCTGTTGAAAATGATATGAACTCCGCTGAGAGAGTAAGTCATTATGCTTTGAAATTAGACCAAGAGGCTCCTTACCAGATAGACTCGTCTGCCCCTGATCCTTCATGGCCAAGCAAAGGTGAAATCAAATTTGAGGACGTCAAATTGAGTTATAGACCTGAATTACCATTAGTTTTGAAAGGATTATCATTTAATGTTGCACCAAATGAAAAGATTGGTATTTGTGGTAGAACTGGTGCTGGTAAATCTTCCATCATGACAGCCTTGTACAGAATTGCCGAGTTAACAAGTGGGAGAATCATTATTGATGATGTAGATATTTCAAATATAGGTTTAAAAAGTTTGAGATCAAAATTGTCAATCATACCACAAGATCCAGTTTTGTTCAATGGAACAATCAGAAGTAATTTGGATCCTTTCAATGAACACTCCGATGATGAACTATGGGATTCTTTAAGTAGATCAGGTATTTTAACTAAAGAAGAGGTGGACAAAGCTCGAACCACAAACAAAAAGGGCTCAGACGAATTGACAAAGTTCCATTTGGATCAAAGTGTCGAAGATGAAGGAGAAAACTTTTCCCTTGGTGAACGACAGTTGATATCATTTGCTCGTGCTTTAGTTCGAGAATCAAAAATCTTAATTTTGGATGAGGCCACAAGTTCGGTTGATTATGAAACAGATTCAAAGATCCAAACAACTATTGCGAGAGAATTTTCTAACTGTACCATTTTATGTATTGCTCACAGATTGAAGACGATCTTAAACTATGATAAAATTTTATTATTGGACAAGGGGGAAGTCAAAGAATATGATTTGCCATGGAACTTATTCAACAACGAAAGTTCGTTATTCAAAGAAATGTGCGAAAAGTCGAATATCGTAGCTGATGATTTCAAATTTAAATAATATTATGTATATAAAGTTTAATGTTTCAAATTGGTTATACTTGTCTTTACTCTGACTTACGAGTGCACATAAAGAAAAATTTAAACTTTATGCATAGTCCAAATTATTTACCGCGTAGTTTGAGAAAAAATAAACGAGATTACTATCACGCATCAAACGTTTTGTAGTGATACCACATGGAATTTCTGAACTATTCAAGCGACTTTAATCATATACTTCATGCTTTGTTTTTTCAATAAATATTTCATAGTGTAAGGCCTATTGGAGACGCTATCGAAATGAGTCTTAGAATTATTTCAATACTTGATATCATCCTGTAACCAAAAAACTAATGTAAAGTACTGTTTTTCCAGGTTTCTTTTTAATTCTTATGTAAAAAGTTAAAGCTTAAAAAGTTGAAAAACTATCATAATTGTTGCCTTCACCCTCATATACCCCCTAATATATTTGAAGTAATACTGTGCTCTATCTAAAGAAACAGATCTAATCAAAGCTGGTGTGGGGCCATTAACTAACCTCATGTTAAATAAAACTGCTATACACAAAAATCGTGAAGAATATTCACAACGCACTTGTCAAGAAAGTTCTGGAGTTATTTTACTTTGATTATTTTTTAACCGTAACTAATCGTTACATCATATAAGTTTTCCTTCTTTGTATAAGATTTTAATTCATACTTTGTTATGTAAGTTTGTATGCAAATTTGGGGGGTGTTTAGCCTCACTACTCCCAAATTTACTCTGTACAATTGTCAACAGTTAAGTGTTACAAAGCAATACTTCTATCAATAATCGAATGTCTAATACTCAAGAAACGAGTATTACAAACAGTATCGATGGCTATGAAGATAGTGGTCGCACGACTCACCAGCCTTTGGACTCCTCACAACATCGACAAATTGATTCAGGAAACGCTTCCTTTATCAAAACATTCAAAAATAGATCTTCATTAATTAACTCATATTTGAATATATCAGAGGATGAAACGAAGTTGTTAGATAAATTTGAAATTGACGTTATGCAAAATGAAGATGCCATGAAAACAATCACAACTTTGAAACCGGAAACACAAGAGAAATACATTCACCAGATAAAACGATATATCAGATTCTGTGCTAACAAAGGACTCGACAACTTCATCGTTACTATCGAGTTAGCTAAAGAATTAATTGTGTCAATTTTATCAACCAAACGAGATCGAGTTAGCGAGAATACTGTGAAAAGTATCCGATCTCCTTTGAATAAATTGTTCTACATGAACAAAGTTGTTTATTCAACACAACAACCAGATATTTCTTTAGGAAAGCAGTTCATCCAAGATATAATGTCAAGCTTTGATAAATGTGATCATTCAGGGAAAATCATAGCAGGTAGCTCCTCGTCGTTGTCAACTAATGAACAAAAATCGATATCAACTGATAGTGGTAATACTTCACTTTATTCCCAGCCTAAAAAAAGGTTATTACAAGATATAAATGATACTGAGGAAGTTGCTACACCCACCACTTCAAGCTCAAGCTATTTCAAATTGGGTGAAACTACCAAACACAAATTAAACGAACGAGAAATAAATCTCCTTAACAGATTCGACACTGAAGTGCTAGAATCAGCAAAGACAAAGAATTTGCTTGACAATTTGACAGAAAACACCTTTAAAGCTTACTCTACAGATATAAGAAGATTCATTCGATTCTGTGCCAAACAAGGAAAAACCGAATTTTTGATCAATCGAGCTATTTTGACCAAGTTTTTATCCTATACTGTTGATAAAGACTATAGTAGAAATAGTTTGAAAAATTTGCGAACAAGCTTATTAAAGTTGCATCAATTGAATTGTTTGGCTTACGATTTGGACTATTCTGAAGGGGAAATTATTTTTATATTGAACGAGTTTTTAGAATCCCAAGCAAAATCAGTAGCTGAACCAGTTGCATGTGTCCTCAATGAACAAGAGGAGAAGATTATAAACGAGCTTAAAGAATTGTATTCAAATTCTGCGTTCTTGTCGGATCTTTCGATTGAAGCAAAACGGTTATATTCTGCAGAGTTTAACCGCTTTGCGTTATTTTGCAACAAGGAGAATTTTGATCAATTTAAAATCACAGGAGATATTATTGTGAAATACTTTCGAACCGAAAAATTATTCACGTCTCCAAGCTGTTCAATAAAGGTTTTGAAAGATAGTTTGACTAGAATACAGTTCTTGCATCGATTGAATCATGAGAAATTCCCAGGCTCACTCCCACAAGAAATTGCAAATTCTGGAATCGTTGATGAGTTTTTAAGCGAATATGAGAAAATACACCCGACGAACAGCACCAATATCAACGCCGATGACAATGGAGATAGCGGTCCTAGCACTCATTCAGGAGCTTCGTCCTCGGGCTCTTCTCTAGGGGCAAACATCCCACCTTTGGTGTTTACAAATGATGTTGTGCAACCTGCTCTACCACAACCAGCTCCTGTAAGTCTGTCATTATCTTCAGATCAAAGTGGTGATTATAGTCAGTCACAAACTTTGAGAAAATCCATGTTTCGTCATAGAGAGAAAGGATACTTGAGGCAAAGAGGAATATTACCTAATCATCCAGAACTGGTTATAAATGATGAAAGCTCGAGCAGCTCAAGCGATGGTGTCGCTCGAGTGGACGAGCTAGCGAACAAAAAATTTTCCGGCGAGCCAGAAGTCAAACGTCAAAGACTCGAAGCTTTACCTGAGACCAACCATAGTATTCCTCAATTTGTTATGAATGGTAACATCAAAACAGTAACTCAAGTAGTTGAAGAGTGGAGTTTGATTTTAAAAAGAAAGGAAAAGTGGGATTTAGGTTGGATAAAGGATCTAACCGACTTTCAATTATATAAAAGTAGAAAAGTCATTACAGATTTTATTTTACAATTGATACCTGATTTTGATGAAGCCGCAGAGAGTAAAGCATTCGATCAAGTTGGTGATGATTTGATCTACGAAACTGCTCGAATATTTGATCAGTATATAGAAAGAAAGAAAATTAGCTTGAATGATTTGATAAGAAAGATTCAGGTCTATCCTGTCTACACAAGGAAAGAATTTTCAAGGATACTAACTAGAAAAAAAATCAAAAATTAACATTAGATATACCTCTAAAAAAATATATATTAGATAGTGATTTACGTGCTATAAATTCTCTATAAAGCAACAATATTTGAGGCAGTGGTGTATTTGACAGGAGCAATACCAATGGTTTTAGCATCCAAGTTATAAGCAACAATGGATCTTCTTAAAAAGTTGTCACCCAAAATATTGTTGTCGGAGTTCAAGATACCGACCATACAAATAGGAGCTTGAGAGCCATCGTTGTATGTTAATGGTAATAAAATGTCCGAGTAAGGGACAGTAATCTTTTGACCAGCAAAAGAATAAACCAAATTACCTGTTGTTTTACAATCCAAAATGTATCCAATATCTTGATTGTAATATTGAGCACCAATATCGCTCATAATTTGAGTGTAGATTGATGATTGGAAATAAGTCAAGGTAGTACCTGAATCTAATAACATAGGAAGGTTAACGTTGATATTCTTACCACCGACACTGAGAGTATCCAATTTGATTCTCAATTCAGTATTACTCAAGATAGGTAAAGTTTTCAAAGTTCCAGACACTTTGGCATTGTCAATTCCACCAAAAATAATGGATCCTTTAGAAGCAGTTGGATCGTTCAAGTAGATTGAGTATGCGTTTTTAGCAATGAATCCTTGTTTTTTCAATAAAACTGGGATGTTGTCATAGTTTTGGCGCATAGCTTCATTAGTGGTGAAACCAACCCCCAAAATACCACCAAGATTTAAAACACTTGTTTGAGTAACAACATTAACTGGGCTGTCCTTAACGATTGCACCTTTGATATTGACTTGTTCTTTGTACAAAGTACCTGTAGAGGTAGACCCATCTCCATAACCAATTCTAAATACTTGCTGAGTATTGACATCTGTGGTGGAAGTTGAAGCATCGTACAATCCTCCTTGTCTACAATAGTCTGAAGGTTGATTTTTTCTTGGAGTACAAGTTACAGTTTTGGAATTGACCCAAAGATCGGATGACCCGGTGTCAATCACAACTTTGAATGGTTGATTGTTTGAACCAATACTGATATCTGAAACATAGTATGTTTGTTGATTAACTAAATCAACGTTGATGATACCGTCTCTTTTTCCATTGTCTTTGATAATACCAAAAGCATTTGTAGAGTTGGATAAAGGTGCATATTCCGTTTGGACCTCAAAATCTAAAGCCAAGAAACCAGCACCTCTTTTACCTAAAGTTAATTCTTCAGATTGTTCTTCAGGGATTACTAAACCTTGAGCGAATAAAGCCAAAGCTAAAGTGAAAAAGACTTGTTTTGTGAATGTGATAATTGAAACCATTGAGTTGAGTTGGTGATATCGAATTCTAAGAGAAACTTATTGTGTATTTATAGTTTTCAAGATTCTCAACTTTTCCACTAGAATGCTATCTCCTTTGGAAGATTGACAATTGCTCAAACTCTTTTAAATTTATTCTTAAAGCTCATATCCTTTATTATTTTGATGAGAAACAATAGAATAAATCATGATTATTTATTTTTTGCATCCATAATTGATTTGTTGATTCATTTTGTTCCATTTGTTGAACTGAAATTCGCGAGGAACATAAAATTCTTGGCATAATTTATTTGTCGATTTTGATCTCATACAAGGTGAGCATTCTCACCTGTAACACACTTGTCACAACACAGTCAGTCCAAGTACAATTGAGACGCTTGCATATTGCTCATAATTGATTGAATTCAGCCATGAAATTACCAATCGATCGATCTATCATTGTAAATTCAAAAGTTCGCTCGATTAGCCCCAACAGCAAGAAAAGTAAGTAGTGGAGTTCTATGGTTTGTAGACTTGAGTGAGTTTATTACGAATTTCTAATTCAATTATAATTAGCTGTTAGCATTGTTATCATTATTCTGGTACTTCAGACTTCGTGTTTCACCATTTGATTTTTGCCAAGCAAATTACATTGTCGGTCTTACTGTTCTTTGGCCATTTGAAAGATGGGCATAATTCACGGAACATTTGAAATTGTCAATGTGTCGATTCTTTTACTCTGTGATTAGTTTGTAGAAAAAGTTTGCTTGCAAGCTTGATTTTTGTTACTAAATGAATCCGTTGATGAGAGGCTTATAGTTGTCATTTAACAAAGCCACCGATTCTTCTATTATCATTATACGAAATCGATTCGATTGCATTGCACCACTTAATTGGTTACGAGTTGATCAGAATTAAAATATGCGCGGCTTACTAATTTGCATGATTTAGCGCCGATTGTTCATTTCCAATAATTCTAGATATAATTTGGTGCCTCTTAATTGTTTACCGATTCAATATTCAATAAACTATCAATTAAGTTCGTATCAAAATATGGTTGTGATGTAAAGCTGAGACTTGAACAACAAAAGGATAAGAGTTCTTAGGAAATTGGAAACTGATTTCAATTCACTTCGTAGTAATGCTGATCTCACGATCAAATGTATATAATCGCAGAACAGCATGTTTGCATATGACATTTAAAAGTTTGTTTTGAGAAGAACCTTTCTCTCATTTTGCTTTTTTCAAAGCCAGATTTAACGCCTTTCTCTCATAGGATTGTATGGTGCAATAATAATATCATTACTGAATATAACTCAAAATCATACTAAACTTGAATATCAACTCTAGACTATCAATTGTGAGCCCAAATATGTTAGCATGGAGACGATGCTTGTTTCGAACGTTCCTCAAGTAATAAATTGTTGTAAGGTTACGCATAAATTGCAGAGTGCCAAGTCATTTGTAATTTGAGGGTCTTCACAATACTAGCTGTCAAATTATTACATCAAAAAAAGATTTAGGTATCAAATTTTAAAGGTCAACCTGGCAGTTTTTTACAAATAATCAACAAAAATGTCAATTCCATGTCTTTCGTTTAGGTCGAAATAAGCTCGATTTGCGAGTAAAGAATTACAGAAACCCTCGTCGCAAGTCGCCGAATAGGCTTTAAGTAATGTTTTTGTTACAATGTTCATGCTGACCGAATACAGTTGGTAAAAAAAAATGGCTGCGAAGTTGAGATATCCCGAATCGAATTATTACGTAATATATTAGCTAATTTGCGGAAATTTTGTGTCCACCAATATCATTTTGTATTGAATCCACAATTTTTATAATTACAAATCATAGTCTAACTATAAATTGCAACTTTCCCACAGGTGAAAAACTATTAAAACATATCGCTATAATGTCCGAACACAAATATCATTTTGACGTCACAATGTCATGCTCTGGGTGCTCAGGAGCCATTGATAGAGTTTTAAAGAAAACGGAGGGTGTATCCAAAATAGATATTTCATTGGAAAATCAAACCGTAGACGTCATTACTACGAATGACTACGACACAATCTACAACAAAATAGCTAAAACAGGAAAGACAATAAATAGTGGAAAGGTTGTACAGTAGACAGTGAAGCAGCGTATATATTATCAATTCATGTTTCTTAGCTCGATGATCTCAGATATGTAACTATCTCTTAATTCACTTTGTACAAATGTATTCTTTAGCAATGAGACCAATTCATGCGTTTCAAGATCGTATAACTCTCCTTGGTAGAACTTCTCCATTATATCTTTTAAATGACTATTTATTGTGAATTTTACATTTTGTAACTTATTGAAACTCTCAATCTCGTCCTTTTTGATATCTAACTGTTGGATGTAAGGTACGGTGACATTATTGAGGTTGTCTATTAGTAATCCGATTTGCTCACTTTGAAATTCACTAATATCAATCAATCTTACAACTTTCCTAATGAGATAATTGTTCAAGTATTCAACTAGGTCAACTACCACTTGTTTGAATTTGATAAAATTTGTTGATTTCAAATGCTTTTCCTCAAATAGTATATCAAACCATTTGTAAATCAAAGATAATTGATTTAGATTGTAGTCATCCAATATGCCATCTTCATTATTGGGGGTCGGTTCAATACTCAAATTCAAAGAGCTGACCAAGATCTTCAACTCTTCATGAAACTTGTTAATGACTTGTGTCCAAAGTGAGTCTACAAATTTCAATAGTGATGCATCGTCTAGTATTTGTGATAAATATTGAAAATCATTGTAAATAATAAATGAATTTGCTAATGATGGATATTCAACAATTGATAATGCTTTGATAGGTGTGATCAAATATTCAATTTGTGAGCAATTTTGTCTATATCGATTGAAGAGTGATAGTATCTCCTGTGATAGTTGACTCACTAGTATATCATTACTTGTTAATTTAGGTTGTTCATTTACCTCATCATCGTCCCAATTATCGTCCCAATTGTCATCCCATTCTGATTCTTCTTTAGCGGGAGCATTAATTACACTGTTAATTTTGTCAGATGCAAATAAGGTTTTCAAATTTTTTATGTATTCATTCAATTGCTTATCTTCTTCATTTTGATCTGACATGGAGTCGTACAGTATTTTTTTTACTCACAATTGTGATAGAAATTAGTACATAATAATTATATATATTTCTAGATTAAATCTTCTGTGATATCATCGTCAATGTATTCGTCGTCTTTATTCATTCTGTAAACCGTCATCGCCATACTTGAAAAGTTCAACATGCTCATCAACCAATCCGGTAATTTTATACCATTAACTTCGATTAGATTAAACAATAAATCCATGAAATTCCCAATCAATTCTATAACAAGCATCATTTTGTCAAACTTCAAATCCTTAAGAACCTTGTTATACTTTTTGTTGATATCCTGATTCAAACTGCCCTTGCTTTGTTTGTTTATGATACTTAATTCTACATTTATCTTACTAATTTTCTTATAGACATTTATCAATTGGGAGATGGTTTTCCTTATCAAAAACACAAGTATTAGTATCCACAATTTATTTGTGTTTTTCAATAATTTGGTCAAAAAGCTTGTATTTGGAAACATAGGGAGATTGGATATCAAATGTAAATTGTCAAGTAAATTAGCCAAAGTTTCTAAAATGTTGATGAACACAATTTCAAACTTTTTAAACGTGAATGTAGATGGTTTGTAGATGGATTTTTTGGAACTGAAAGGTGTTAATTTTTCACTAGCTTGTTGATTCTCAGGTTTGGGATTAGGGACTGATTTTTTGACTTTGAACTTATTATAAATTGAGGGGTACTTTGGTGGAGGAGGTAAAGGTGTTGATTTGTATTTACTGAAGCTCTGTCTTTTGTTATCTTTATTCAAAGCTTGTTCTAATTTATTTAGTTTGTCTGGAGTGATTGATGTGTTACCTTTCAATTGTTCTTTTCTAGCTAGATTGATGAGATTTTCGATTATTTTTTGCTTTTCAGCCGCAGCAGTGCTTTCTATGTTTGGGAGGTCGTTTGAATGAATGTTTGGTAGAAGGTTGGTTCTGTTTGTTAATGTTGAAACAGCCATTGGGTAGAAAAAGGTGGAGGTGTGTTAAGTCAAGTTTATTTTTTTATCAATAAAGTAGTGTACACATGTGAAAAAGTGGTACCCGAGCTTAAACAGAAAGATAATCAGAGAGGTTTATCATCAAAAGTTTGCTTCGTTTGTCGTATACACATTTCTAATAGTTAATCTAAGTCTCAGCTTGATCCATACCATTTGTTAGTTTCTCAATCTCTTGCTCTGCTTGTTCAATTTCTTTCATTAATTTGTCATGTGCACTTAGTTTATTCATATATAGGTCGTATAACTCATTCACCTCTTTACCTATTCTAGTAAAATCAGCTGAGGTTTCATTCATTAAAGACTTCAATTCCTTCAATGTCAATTTGTCGTGTTTATTTTCATTCTGTATTTCAATGATCTGTGGTTCATCATCAAGGTCAGCTAAACTTGAAATCTTTCTTAAAAACTTATCTCTAGTTTCTTGCTCTAGATATATAAACTTTAACTTTTTGAAAATATCTTTTTGCTCATTCAACAATTCATCGGATTGAATGTAATTTGGGTCATAAGCCTGCTCTATGCTGGAGTTCTCAAACTCTTGTTTGAAATCTTGAAAGTGAAATTCTGTTGTAGACATGAGTTACAAAAACGCGTTGCAAAAAATTAATCATAGAAAAACGTCTAAATTTATATATTATCTCTAGGTTGTAAAGCACAGCTCAATTTCCAAGCTCTATCATCATCAGTTTTGTTCAATTGCACCACTTTCCACAACTCCAACAATATTAGCTCTTGTAAATTAGGCAATGGGTTTATATAGTAGTCATCTTTAGACTCATCTTTGAGACTGAGTATACTGGTTCTTTTCGTTATTTTTGTAGGACCAATGTATGACACTTGCAAGTTTTCTATATCTGCTATGATTCTGGTAATTTTTAAATACTTGTCGATATTGATTAACTTTTGATTCAAAAATGTATTTGCTTTTCTATAGTTTGGATTTCCATCAGTCACAAATGTCAAATCTTGTAAGAATAATGCAAAATATGGAACTATTGGTATTAAAACATTTTGCGAAAGGAAATTACGGATTTTGTTTCGATAAACACTATAGTTTTTCTCTGGATGGATAATTGATGATAGGTATGTGTTCAATTCGACATACTTTTCTGATAATTGTGACCATACTTTAGTTAGTCTAGTTAATAAATGCGACTGTAATGCAGTGATTATAGCCGCTAATGAATTGAAATTGCGTAGATATAGACACGATATTCCAACTTTTAACCATGTCTTGATGATATTCAACCTTAATTTGGGTGATATGTCAGGTTGTAAAATTGATTCGATGACATAATCGGATAATGAATTGGTGAATAGTAATGAAAGTCTGACAGTGGGTGCTAATTTCAAATGTGCTCTTTTTTGAGTGAAATTTTGATTTAACAATTCTTCAGGCTTCAATGAACAGAAAATTTGGTTTTCAATTAATGTCAATTGTTTGGCTAGCTCCAACCCATTAAAATCTAACAAATTGGGTCTGTAATTGGATAAAACCCAGCTTTGATCACAACAAAGATAGTAATTCGTCAATAGTTTGGACAATTCTAATGGCACGTATGGACTTTGTAAATACGCTTCATTACACCAACTCGTTCCAAGGATTGATCTATAAGTCAAGATCAATTTTTCAATTGTTAATAATTGGTTTTTTGTCAATAAACTACCAGATGAAGAAGTCTGATTTCCAACACCTAATGGCATAGGTAAAATTGACTTTGAAGTTGCGGAGGAATTTGTATTAATTTTTGATAGCTCATAATCATCCACCATCGAAAATCGCGAGCTCTCAGCATTTGCCTCATTTCTAATAGCGATACTTCTGTCCACTAATTGTTTGTGTTGCTGCTTGTTGCGGGTGTTGGTATTGTCGGTTGATTTTGTCGTTAGTCTAGCTGCAATTTCAATCAATTTCATTGAATCTAATGGCAAATGAGCATTTAGTCCTTCATTGTAGAAATTAATTAATGTGGGAAGCAAGTGATGGTCTTGCTCACTCCAATAACTTTCCATCCATAATTGAAACATTTTTACCACTAATTTTCTGCGTTTCTTCAACGCTAATTCCGTGTTCAACTCGTGTGATTCCTTACCAACCTCAAACCTTGATATTAATTCTTCAATCAAGTCTAATCCCGTAGCAAAACTTCTAAAACATATGAAAAATGTGGACACAAAAAAATACTCCGGCGGTGTAGCCTCATTAGTCAATGTGTAGACCAACGCCCTGAATGAACCACCTAAGAGATTGCCTTTTTCGACCAATAATTCGTTTTCAACATTGAATTCAGCTTTTCCCTCTGCTGTAAACGGTTCAAATTCAGCCGCTGACGCCGTGAAAGGAGAATCATTCAAAGATTGTAAAAAATTGGCACCATCTTCGGTCAAATCACCTGTAGCTGACTTAACAACAGAATATCTGTTAGACTTTTTATTGATTAATTTTGTCGCACTTTTGGGTACGTCCAACCCTTTCGAGCATAATTTTATGAATTCGTTAGACTCAATTTTCATCTGAGTATAGTCTGGATACGATCTTTCGGCGTTTAATTTGAAATCTCCCGTTACTTCTAAAAGTTTCCGTATTGAGTTGATTGTGATAGCTATAGCTTTGATCATTTTGGATGCAATTTGAATTAATTCTTCTCCTTCTTCAGTGTAACGATAATTATCATGCTGAGATCTGTTTGGTGCTGGCTCGTTCAACGTGCGCACTACTAAGTTTTTGACTCCTGAAACCAAATTGCTAACTAGTGACAACAAACCGTCTAAGGAACTATCTAGATTATTTGGCTTCTCAGTTGAGAAATCACTACCCGTTTTCGAAATGAATAAAAGTTCTCGTAGTAGTAAGATGATTTGATGAGCTATTGTTTCTAGTAAATCACAGCCCATTTGATTGTGTTCAATCAAATCTAGTCTACCTATTATAAGCCCTAGATAGGAAAACAAGATTCCATTTATTTCAGTGATTCTTTGTTTTGCTAATGGTGGTGTGTCTAGTAGTGGATAGTTATTTAAATCATCGTGCAACTTCTTCTCATTATCACGTTTTATAATTTTTCTGCTTTCAAAAGACCAAATCTTCAAAAAATAAACAGCTTTTCTAGTAACTTGATAAATCATGATAATCAATATCTCAATTTTGTTATAATTTGAAGTTCCTTTAAACTCGTTGGCTTTTTGCATTAGATTATACCAATCGGCTAATAAAGATTTCCTAGCTTTTCTGACAACTGGTCTTTTAGTGACAATTTCATTTGATCTGGATAAACAATCAGTTTGTTGCAATAATAATCGAACTCCGTCTCGTATAGAATTGACAATTTTGATTGAGAATGTAAATTTTCCTCTCCTATTTTCATGACTCAATGGGTTCAATAAAAATTTCCCACACGCATGAAATAGAGATTTAAGGTAATGACTATTGGGTATCTCTTCTTCATCGTCCCCAATATCCTCATTCTCTTCATCATCTGTTATTGCGATTGTAAAATAATTCATTGGAATCCAGCCTCTTTGCAAAGAGTCAATCAATGTAACTTCACCCCAACCGGATTCGTCAATAGTATGAACAAACGCAAGATCGCTTTTCTCAAATGACAAACAAATCGAGGCGTCTGATTCAGATTGCAAGGTCTCGGAATCAAACGAGTGTAAGGCCCTTATGAATAGCGATGAAAGATCTTCATCTTCCTCTTCCTCTTCATTTTTAAACATTATGTTCAAGCCTCCATTTTCGCTTTGGCTTTCATTTAATCTTTGAATTTTGTCAGATTCTAGTAAGTCTTTCCGTATAGGTACATCATCAACAACTTTTGAACCTCTTATATTGTATGAAGACGGAAAATTATTATTAAATACAAATTGATTGGAGGAAGATGTGCTTTTTTTCTCCAAATCACGATTTGATGATGAGGTTCGTACACTTGAAGCTCTGCTACTCACAGAACTCAATTCCGAATCGTTTGTAATGTAGCCCTCATCAATTGATTTTTTCTTATCATCTATTTTGTGATAATAACTAGTACGGTCTTTAGTGGATTTTTCAAGGTTTTGCTGAAAATTGTTTAAAAAATTATGAGAATCAACTGAGGCTCTTGTGTTTTGCAACTTGACGGATAATCTCTTGAATTTATTGCTCAATTGCCTCTGTGGTAAAAGTTTTGCATTCAGTTCTTCTTCAGCCACTAGAAAGCCATCGGCGCCAATTCTTGGTGTCTCATCATTTTTAGCCTCGCTTGACAAGAGAGGTGTTTCATCATTGTCAATGGTAGAAAATGTTTGATTTTGAAACGATTCGTTCAATGAAGACAAAGTAGAAGAGTTGTGTAAGTCATGTGAACTTTCTTGAGTATTTTTTTGATGGAAATCACTATTTGCAGTCATATAACTTTGAAAAGTTTGATTAGATACATCCTGGATCAACTCTTTATTGTTTGAATCATTGGAATCCATATCGTCAAGCTCTTCGTGAATTGTAGCAGATGATGGTTGAAAGCTGTTGTGTGGAAATTCACTCACCATAGGCGAATAAATAGATGAAGTAGTGGAGGATCTATCCATAATTTGATTGAGAATGAAGACAGCTTAACTTAGTAAAACGAAATGAAAATAAAACGAGATGTAGCGTGTATAGAGAAAATGAGTGACTAAAGTGAATTAATTTGTTTGATTCGTTATATCTGATGAAATTCAAGATATGTTGTAGTTATATTTGATAATTGTAAAATGGCTAGATTAACTGTTAAAATTTTGATAATCTGATAAAATATTACAACATGTTAAAGGTACACGCAAAAAATAATTTATTATCTATAAACACACTCTACACGTAACTTTTGTTGCATCATCTGCTCAAATTAAACTTTGGTTTAACTTTACAAACAAGAAAGTACGTGTTTTACATAGTTGTGCTTTTTATTCGTTATTAACTAGTGATAAAGACGACAAAAGATGCTTCGAAAAACACATGGCTGAAGCATAAAAAATTATTTTTCGACACGCGTTTTAAATATTTATTTTTCCCTCTGTATTCTTCCATTTGGTCCAATGTTTTAAACCCAAGCTTTGATACATACTGTACCAAATGGTACCCAATTCAGTAATTTGTACTAATTTTGTAATAACTTTCTAGAGACTTATCTTGACCCTTTTCCTTACAATTAAAACTTTAATATCTGTATGCAATCCAAACATTTCTTAGAAAATGTAGATAAAACCATGTGCTAGCATCAAATCACGTAACAGCAGTCATATATCTCAATGAGCCCATACAAACAATGCAAAACCTATTATATATAAAGGTGTTTACGATCATGACATTTTGAATGATGGTATTTTACCTTTTGAAAACAACACTGAAAAGATTGACTATTTAGTGCGCATAAATTGAGCTCTGGAAAATTTGGTGATTAAACTCGGGACACAATGGCTAAGACAAAGAAGAAAACCATTCAAAAGAAAAATGATATTGATGAAGTGAAAGCAAAAAAGCACCATCAGCACCATCATAACAATCAATCAACGATATTTCAAAATTCTCCCGTGTATGACTTATTGCATTACTTTGAAAAGGCTCGTGATCAATGGGCAGCAAGATATATATTAATCCTCACAGCAATAATTCTAAGAACAGCGGTTGGCTTAGGATCGTATTCAGGATTCAACACACCTCTGATGTTTGGAGACTTTGAAGCACAAAGACATTGGATGGAATTGACAATTAATCTACCAGTTTCAAATTGGTATTATTTTGATTTACATTATTGGGGTTTGGATTATCCACCATTGACTGCTTATCATTCATACATCTTAGGCAAAATTGGTTATTTTATCAGTAGCTCATGGTTTGCATTCAACGAATCAAGAGGGTACGAGTCAAATGATTTGAAATTTTACATGAGGGTAACCTCATTGGTAAGTGAATTGATTCTTTATATACCTGCGATTCTTTTACTTGCAAATCTATTAGGCAAAAAGTTCAATGTCAGCAGAATGGATCAGATTATAATTTCCTTAGTCATTATCAATCAACCTCATTTAGTATTGATCGACCACGGACATTTCCAGTACAATTCAGTAATGTTGGGTTTTTTCATATATTCGGTGATAGAATTGATCAACAATAACCTTATAATGGCCAGCATATGGTTTGTCAGCTGCATTAATTTCAAACAAATGGGATTGTATTACTCATTATTCATTTTCTTTTATATCCTCAGTCAAATTAAAAATGTTTTGCAATTGATAGTGGTAGGAGCGACAGTTTTGATTACTCAACTTATATATGTGTTGCCATTTGTTCTCACTCATCCCGAGTCATTGAAACAAATAGTCATTAGAGTATTTCCCTTCAATAGAGGACTATTTGAGGATAAAGTTGCAAATTTTTGGTGCACCACAAATACTTTACTAAAGTATAAACAATTAGACTTGAATTTGTCTCAGTTGTCCTTGGCAATTACTTTATTGGCCACCATCCCCATAAATTGCATAATATTCTGGAAAATTAAGAAGAATCATAAATCCAAAATTCCTCTATTATTGAATGGTTTTGCGGTAAACTCATTGTCATTTTACTTGTTTTCATTTCAAGTGCATGAAAAATCAATATTAATTCCAATGATTCCAATACTACTATTATTGTTGATTACTAAAAATGACATAACGATAATTCAATGGATTAATAACGTTGCCACATTCAGTTTATATCCCTTATTGAAAAAAGATGGTTTAATAATGCAATATGTAGTATTACAATTTTTGATCAACTGGTTGATAGGATTTCATTTAATTATACCAAGAAAACTCAATCTAAACAATTTAGTTATCAATGTCACTTATTTATTAATGATAGTGTATCACATTATAGACGCTACTTACTCCCCACCAGCAAGGTATCCTGATTTATGGGTAATAATCAACATAACTATCTCATTCATCGGATTTGCTTACTTTTGGCTAGTGTTGAACTACCGAACCATCAATATTTGAAGCTGTCGTGAATGACTTTTTTATCATCAAGATAATTCAAGTATTCACTCCATAACTTATCACCATTTTTCAAACATTTGTAATCACCAATCATGATTAAGCCATATTTAGCTCTGGTCAATGCAACGTTTAACCTTCTTTCATCTTTGATAAACCCAATTCTGTTTTGCTCATTGGATCTCACACAAGACATGATCAAGAAATCTTTCTCTCTACCCTGGAAGGCATCGATTGAAGCAATCATGATACCCGACACTAAATGAATGGTGACAGGCTTGGAATCATTTGATATGTCATCAAGATCAATTTCAAGTTTCATATCTTCTTGAGAAACATTGATCGTTTCATCTTTCACAAGTTTAGATGATATCAAATCTCTTTGACCAGAATAAGGTGTAATTATACCAATATCTTCTCGCTTAATGTTTTTTTCATAAATCAATGTCCTAAGAGCGGTAATGATACATTCTACTTCACCTGGATTGGTGTAAGTATAACCATGATCTTCTCTAAGAAAGTTCTTGATGGATTTTTCTGGCTTACTCCCTTTTGTGTCCCAAAAGTATACCGGCTCTGTTATATCAGCAATCGTTCTAGTTTCCTTAGTTATCCCATCCTTCAACAAACCTTGATAGAACTTGTTTCTAGGAAAATCACTGATATCCGGATGCATTCTATACTGAGTGTCCAACATATGAGGATTTTTGTATGAGCCATTCAATAAAATTCTTTCAAATAATGACAAGGATAAACTTGGGATCAATGTGAAACAACTCAACTGTTTCGAATCTCCAACAAACACATACTTATCAACACCAGACATAGATAACGGTATCAAGGAAGTTGGCTCAGAAGATTGAGTGGCTTCATCCATTATTACAACTGGACATTTCTCAACTGACTTCAATTGAGCTCCGCCCGCTACAACAGTGGTGGTCAAAATGACTTTTGCTTGTCTTACGAATTGTTTGGTGATCAAGAACTTCTCACTCAAATACTTTTTATAAGCACTTGCACTCACCTTTGTTGGGTTGAATTGCAAGTTGTGAACGACATCTTTAAATTTCAATGACAAAGCGTTGAATATTTTTGTATGCAAACAAATTGAATGCAAAGGATGCGAGCTCCCATAGTCTCGCTCTTTTTCATTTGCGGTAATCCTTAGAATATCCTTGCCATGACCACTTTCAATCAATTTCTCTGCTATGTTGTCTATTGCAATATTTGATGCTGCAACGACCAAAATTGGATATGTGTTTAAGCTTGTCAACAATTGTAGAATGATCTCAAAAATTGTAGATGTTTTACCAGTTCCTGGCGGTCCTTGTAACACGGTAATCGCATTATTTAGTACAGATTGTATTGCCACTTTTTGTGAATCGTTAATCGTTGGTTTTGAAAACTTGACAAAATTTCTAAAATTGATTTGTTTTATTGGCTCTTTCCCGAGTAACATTTTGATGAATGTTGTGTTAGATAAATTATCCATTGCTGTAAGCACTCTACTTAATGGAATTGATGCAGGTAATATTTGCAAATGCTGTACATGAACAGTTTTGGGTAATTGCTGATTGTTCCACTTAAACAAAGTGACAATCATTTCTATTATTATCTCAGAGGGACCCCCGCGTGATTTGCCCCTTCCTCGATGGGGCTTACCTCCTTTTTTAATTTCATCCATAGTTGCAATCTTACAATACCATGGAATATCGTTATCAAGTATTAAAAATAGTGCTTGATCTACATTAAATGGATTCTTTTTGAGGTTTTTAAGTTTCTGCGAAACAAATTTCTCGATATTTTTCAACGGAATACTCAACTTGAATTGATTGTTCTTTTTATCTTGATCTTCAAACCATTCGATAGTGAAAAATGACAGATCCATCAATCTTGAAACGTTATTCAATTGATCTTCTAAAAACATATTGAAGCTCATCTCTCTAAAATATTCTTCTATTGTATCGTATGTAAGTCTAGCTTTGGAAGATGGTAAATATTTAGTAATGTAAGGTGGTATTATGAATTCATCAGATTTAGGAGTTGGTTCTTTTGTATTTTTGGTGACGGGTTCGGCTTTTTTATCAGTGAGTCCATTTGAATGATTAGACTTGCTTGCTGGTTTAGATCCGGATTTGTTTGAGGATGTTGTTTGGTTATTTATTGGTTTTGTAGCGTTGAAAGCAGGCTTGCTAGGATTTTTGATATTGTCTATTTTGTTTGGTTTGCTGGAACTAGGATCTGTTTGGGGTTGGGTACCCTGCTGGATTATGCTTTTATTAGTTTTGTTATGTGAATCCGTTTTCTTATTCCTTTGATTAGCAGGTTTAGTAGCTATTGGGGCTTGTCCTTTCGCAAATTTGGCTTTGTCTTTTGAAGATTCGGTACTATGAATAAGAGATTTTGTTGGTTTGACATTAAAGCCGTTTTTGGATTCAGGTTTTTGATTTAGAGACTTTTGGTTTGTAGACTTCTGATTCGAATGTTTTTGATCTGTTGACTTTTGATTCGAAAGATTCTTCACAAATTTTGGAGTCAGAGTACCACTATTAGTAGGTCTATGGTTGTTTGGAGTTTGTCTACCACTGCTAGGAGCAGATCTCTGCTTAAATGCTGTACTTTTTGATTTATCAGGTTTGGAATTCTTTGTTGCACCCTCTGACCCAATTGCTTTTACTGTTGAACCAGCTTTAACTTCTTGAGCAAACTTTTTACTTTCAAAATAGTGTGCTCTTCTTTCCTCAGCTTCTGGATCTTCATTTTTGGACCTTCTACTTCCTCCTTTTTTATTAAATTTTCCTTTCCCTTTTCCTACTTTCCTTCTTCTGTTTGACTTCTTCGCCACAGTTTCTTTCAATCCTAATAACTCTTTCAAGAACGTTTCGTCATTCTCACTTGTAAATTTTATATTCTCAATTTGAAACTCTGGTAAACACTTTCTACAACTAATGACTTGGCCTTGTTTTAAATTTCCAACGTACAAATATGAATCATTTCCACATTTGGAACATTCGATATCTCTGAATTTCAAATATTGTTGTAATTTGGTGAATAAAGCTCCATTAGATAATGAATATGATGCACTGGGTGTTTCTCCACTTGATTTGTTTTCTTTATCTAAACATAAAGAGCACAATAACGACATGTCGCTGAATCCATACCTCACAATAGTCAATTGATGAATGTTTGTATCAGAACAATCTTCACATTGCAATACTTCGTTGTCATAAAAATTAAGCTTGACAGATTTGTGTCTAGTTGAGGTTAAATGCTTTTGAATATCTTGATTATACGTCTCTGAACATGTTAAGCATGTATAGTCATTTGACATATTTTGTTTATCTCACTTTTGAGTAATGTTATTTTTCAGTTTTATCGATGCGACTCAAAGTTGCAAAATATTTTCCAGAAGTAAAATACTAATTGACATTAAGAGGGAGAAAATTGTTAAGTCGGTCAAACACCAAAAATTAACCAGCAGGTAACACATAACATAGCAAATATACCTACCACCTAATGTAGGATAAAAACAAAACAGTTTGGATGCTTTATATTATAAATATATTATTTATATGGTTCTTACCAAATGTACGAAGCAAAAAATGAAAATACTGCATTAGATAAGGTAACAACGATAGGGGATGAAATATATGTAAACGAGACTGTGGATTAATTATTAGACTATAAACTAAATATATATGATATCCGGAGATATCTAGATACGGAGATAATCATAATCCATTACAAATACTATAATAAGTAAGAGAAGAAGAATATTGAATACTAAATCTCAATGTATTATTTGTTGTGTAAACTCATTTTCTCTTTTACAAAACTTAGGAAATCCCTCCATAAGAGAGAAGTGCCTCTCAAACATTCTGCATCACCAATTATAATCAAATGAGACCTCGCTCTGGTGATTGCAACATTCAACCTCCTTTCATCTTTGAGAAATCCAATTTGCTTGCCTTTGTTCGACCTTACACAAGACATAACCATCACTTCTTTCTCCCTACCTTGGAATGCGTCCACCGAAGCAACTGTTATACCATTAACAATATGAACAGTTTTGGGACAATTGAAATTTTCTAGATCCTCTTCAGTGTCAAAATCTTTGCTTGAAGGATTGATTTCTTCATCATCAACTAAAAGCAAAGTTACTTGGTCCCTTTGTGCGCTGTATGGTGTTATAATTCCTATTTGCTCCGGTTTGAATTTCCTTACCTGGAGTAAATCTTTTACTACCTCCACAATGCACTCCGCCTCACCAGGGTTTCTGAATGAGCCTCCACGATCTTCTCTCAGTCCACTTGTAAATTTATTTTCCGGAAATATGCCCTTAGTGTCCCACAAGAATAGTGCACCTAGTGCACCTGATGATTTATCAGTAAATTTCTTTCCATCTTTTAGTTTTCCATCGTAGAAGCGATTTCGAGGAAATTCCGAAATATCTGGATGCATTCTGTATTGGGTGTCAAGAAATACAAGATTTGAAATACTTCTATTCTTTATTACCCTTTCGAATAGTGACATTGATAAATTTCCATTCAAGCAAAAACAGTCCAATTGTTTTTGGTCGCCTATCATCACAAATTTCTTAACTCCAGAAAAAGTTAAAGGAATCAATGCATTTGGCTCAGAGGATTGAGTGGCTTCGTCCATAATCACTACAGGAATATCAAAATCTTTGAAATATCCCGATCCTGCACTCACGGTTGTGCAAAATATTATCTTAGCCTTTTGAAGTTCATCTTCGATCAATTCAAATCTTTCTTTTTTAAAGCCTTTAGCGTTTTCATCCACTAAGTCAAAAATATTCTTCCCTCGTATACAATATCTATACTGTTTAGGAAGATTTTTATAAACATTGAGATGCAAACATATACGCGCCAAAACGTGCTTCTCGTCGTAATCTCTGCTTCTTGCAGCACTAACAAATCTCAAAGCTTGTCGTTCAAGTGGCGTCCCAATAAAATTTTCGGCAACATTGTCCACAGATGAATTTGAAGAAGCGACAAGTAATACTCGCTCAGCCAAGCCATTTTGCAAGATTTGCTTAATCATCTCTACTATGGTTTTAGTCTTTCCAGTTCCTGGTGGTCCTTGAATTACTGTATATTTTTGAGACAATGCTGTTGATACCGCCAAGTTTTGTGAATCATTAAGACAGTAATTTTTTTCAAAAGCTCTAGGCTCTGTCTCATATGACAAAGTATTAGATTTTCCAGATAATAAATCGTCAAACGTTTCATCTGATAATTTGTTCATTGCTTGCAAGCATCTACTCGTTGGTAAAGATGGTACCATGATTTTAAACTTTGTTTGATTTGCATACATCGGCAAATCTTTTCTGCTCCAAGAGTATATCTGAATAATGAGATCCGTTTCAAAAAAATCTCCAGACATGTTTTCTACTTCGATCACACGTCCTATCCAAGGCTCCTCATCTCCACGAAAAAGTAGTACTGCCAGGCTCATAGTAAATAAGCTGGATTTTACATTGGACCTACTTTCTGATTTGTAGAAACCAATCTTGTATTTGCTACCACAAATTTTCATCGTTTGAAATTCGCAATTTAAGTGCTTTGTATACGCAAGAATCTCTTCTTTGACAAGATTCAAGCTCATTTCTTTTAAATATGAGTCAATACTATTGAACTTTAATTTGCTATTCTGCCGAGTGTTGCTTGCTTTCAAACTGTTAATCGAAAACCCTTTCTGAATGTATTCTTCTTCAATATTTGATGCTAACCAAGGTTTAGAATGCAGAGCAAGCTTTTTTGTCAACTCATTCAACGCTCTTAAGTTTCTGCTCATCGATTTTGAAACAACCATTAATTTGAGAGAGCTACTGCTTCCAAATTGCGGCAAATCTCTTCTGCTCCAGGGAAAGATTTTAATGGTTAGTCGAAAATAATTATCAGGCGTATGGTCAACAAAACTAATCAAACTCCCAATCCATGGCTCTTCGTTTTCATGGAACATTAGTATCGATTGATTAGTCGATAGTGTTTCACTACTTGGACTCCAAATTTGATTGCTTGATGGGACAATACATATAACAAATGTACTGCCGCAAAGTTTTGAATATTCGAAATCATTGTTCAAGTATGTTGAATTTTCAAGCGTTTCCTCTTTTACGACATCCCAATTTAACTCCCCTATATGAGACGACTCAATCTGACTTTCCAGCTCTAATTGATCGATTTCATTGACATCCTGCATACTTTCCTCTGAGATATCACTTTGACTTTCACTTGCTGGTTGAAACTCCGTGTCCCCACTTTCCTTTGAAATATCACTTTGCGTCTCACTTACAGGATGAAGCTTCGTGAATTTACCTTCTTCTAAAGTATCACTTTGACTCTCAAGTACTGGTTCAAACTCCATGGACTCACTTTCTTTTGAACTGTCACTTTGAATCTCACTTGTTGGTTCAAACTTCGGAGACCCTTCATGAATAGAACTTTTCAGACTCGGCGTCAGAACAAGTGAGTGATCAGTGTCGGAGGAGTTTCCAGTCTCTTCGTTGTAATTGCTATGATAATCGTTAAACATTTAAACTCAGCTTGGAAAATGTTTGAAGTTGAGCTAAATAACTAACCACAACGTCTTAGTCATTGCTACTTATATTATGTCAATTTGCGCTTCCAAGTTGCTTAATGCAAGATTTGGTTTCCTTAAAAATTTTGAATTGTGCGTCTGGAATTACTTCTAAGGTCTCGAAGTTTGATTGAATAAAACTAACCTCAGGGTGAGAATTGCGTAATATCAAATATTGCAATCAGGTAAACTTAAGCTACTTCATATATAGAATTTAAATTACTGCGTTGAAGAATGGAATTTTTTGAGGATTATTTTATTTTACTTGGAAACTTAAAATCTGCAAAACTCAAATGAGTTAACGCATAAGTAGATTGGAAAAAGGTATTACACGCATGAGACGATTGAAGGCTCGTTTCTTTTGCAATTTTGAGATGCAGTTGTGAGTTTATTTATGATATATTCATCTACAAGGAAGACAATATTTTAGACGCTAGAAGAGAGAGTAATTAGTTATTACCATACTCACCACAAAAAAATAATTTTAAGTAACTATAATTAAATTACACCAATTATAAGTTAAACTCTGTGGCTCTCATTTTTGATAATATACTGAATTATTTTGTCTTACTTTTTGCATATTTAAGAAAATCCCTCCATAACACAGAGCCACCGCTCAAGCACTTGACATCACCGACAATAAATAAGTGAGATTGCGCTCTTGTAATGGCGACATTTAATCTCCTCTCATCTTTAAGAAATCCAATATTGTTAAATTTGTTTGACCTTACACAAGATATAATTATTACTTCCTTCTCTCTACCTTGAAAAGCGTCAACTGAAGCAATAGTAATGCCATTGACGTAATGCACCGTTTTAGGACAATCTGGATTATCTGAATCTTCCTCAATTATATAATCTTCATCTTTAGGATTGATTTCTTCATCTTCCATTAAAACGTAAGTGATCTCATCTCTTTGTGCGCTGTATGGTGTAATGATTCCGATATCTGATTTTGCAATTTTGTTTATGTTGATCAAGTCTTTTACAACCTCAAGAATATGATCTGCTTCACCCACGTTCCTAAACGATCCTCTACTATTCTCATCCAGATTGCCCCCAACTTTGAACTCTGAATAAATACCTCTTGTGTCATACAAATTTAATGCCCCAGGTGCATTTCGTGGTTTGCTTATACTTTTTTTTCCATCTTTCAACTTTCCGTCATAGAATCGTTTTCTAGGAAACTCTGAAATATCAGGATGCATTCTATATTGGGTGTCTAAAAAGACAAAATTGGAAATATTATTATTGATTATTACTCTTTGAAAAAGCGACATCGATAATTTATTGTTAAAGCAGAAACAGTCCAATTGTTTTTGATCACCTATCATGACAAATCTTTCCAATTCCGGAAAAGACAATGGAATTAAAGTGCTAGGCTCTGAAGATTGAGTAGCCTCGTCCATGATAATGACTGGGACTTCGCAGGTCTTAAAATAACCAGAACCAGCACAAACAGTGGTGCAAAATATAATTTTGGCTTTGTTCATCGCAGCAGTAGCCAACTCATATCTAATTTTCTTGAATCTTTTGTAATCATCCATTTCATCTCTAGGGATCTCATCTTGCTCTTTGTACATGTATCTTGTCAAGTGTGGAGGAAGGTTCTTGAGAATATGAAGATGCAAGCAAATAGGCGCCAACACGTGCTCTCCGTCATAATCAATGCTCTTTCTAGCTCCTACAAATCTCAAAGATTGCAGTTCAAATGACGTTCCAATAAATTTCTCGGCCACATTATCAACAGATGAATTTGAGGAGGCCACAAGCAACACTCTTTCAACCGATCTGTCTTGTAGCATTTTCTTAATCATTTCTACTATAGTTTTGGTTTTTCCGGTTCCCGGTGGTCCCTGAATCACTGTGTATTTATGTGATAATGACGTTGATAATGCCAAATTCTGTGATTTATTTAAACTGTCGACAGATCTCAAATTTATGCCATTTGATTTAAACGATGAAACGGTGTTGGTACCTAATAATACTTCTTCAAATACTTTATTTGACAAATTTGTCAATGCTTCCATGTATCTACACATTTGTAAAGATGTAACCAATAATCCAAATTTTTTATGACTTGCAAACGCCGGCAAATCTCTTCTACTCCATGAATATAATTCAACAATCAATCCCAATGCAAACGGTTTTTTTTCACTTTTTTCAGATTCGGTGACGTATCCTAGCCACGGCTCTTCATCTTCTCGAAATAAAAGTATAGTCTGATGACTTGAAGGTGAAAGATATTCCAAATTAGTAAATTCTTTCTCCGATCTACGGTACAAGTCAATACTATACTCTTTTTCATAATTCCTTGAAATCTGAAACTCACAGTTTATGTATGGTGCTTTTGCAAGAATTTCTTCTTTCACAAGATTTAAACTCGTTTCCTTCAAATATGAGCTTTTGGAGTTAAATTTCAATCTCGGCTTGGCCTTGTTGTTCTTCTCTATGCTGGTTAGAGAATACCCCTTTTGAATTTTCATTTTCGAATGGTCTTCATTAGGCGGTTCGCGAATTGAATATTGCGCCAAAGAAGAATTCAATGAATCTACACCGAATCCTTGATCGTGATCATACATCGAATTTTCAATTGATTAGCAATTGCTGTTGATTTTCAAAATTACATCAATTCCAAACATTCACTATTTATATACATTTAAAGTTCTGACTGCATGAAAATGTTGGGTATTGTAGAATGCATTTGTAAGCCAAAGTGACGGTTTCCAATCTCACCCTACAGACATTTTTTGATCTTGGAAAGTCTATTTTGCAAGAAAATTGTGAACATTTTCAAAGTCTAAAGTACACCATTAGCATAACATATTATATATTTAGAATTTTTCACGATAAACCTCAATTCTGAAAATACAAGATTACAAATCTAAATTTTGCAGAATAGCTCCTTTTTCACTCAAAAATTTAAGAAATTTTGCCCATAATGTTGAGCCTTCTCTCAAACAATTTGCATCACCAACTATAATCGAGCAATATTTTGCTCTTGTCAATGAAACATTCAACCTTCGTTCGTCTCTAACATAACCAATCTTATTTTTTGAATTTGATCTTACGCATGACATAACAATAATGTCTTTCTCCTTTCCTTGAAACGCGTCAATTGGCGCAATCATGATTCCAGCTACATAGTGTACAGTAAGTTGCTTGACTAAATCTTCCTGATCTCTGTTGGCCTTTTTCTTCTGTTTACTGGGATTTATCACAATATTATCGGACAAGATAGTCGTGACTAAATCTCTTTGTCCACCGTATGGAATAACAACGCCTATGTTTTTCCTTTGGACATGTTTGACCTCAATCAACTCTTCTATGATATGAGCAACACGACGAGCTTCTCCCATATTTTGGAATGAGTCACCAAAACCATAAGCGTCTTTCACCAATTTTTCTTCACAAATACCATTCGTGTCCCAAAAAATCAAAGGTCTCTTAATATTTGGTAATTTCCTCTTCTCTACCAGAATTCCGTCCTTTAATTTTTCATTGTAAAAGTTACTCCTAGGGAACTCGCTAATATCCGGGTGCATTCTATATTGGGTATCCAAAAAGCTAACTTCAGGACATCTTTTACTTTGTAGAAGTCTTTCAAATAGCGACAAGGATAACTTTGGGTTGGTAGCATAACAACCCAATTGTTTAGGATCTCCAACAAATGCAACCTGCTGAAGGCCACGAAGCGAAAGTGGAATCAAAGTGGCAGGCTCAGATGATTGAGTAGCTTCGTCCATGACTAGTATCGAAAATCTACATCCTTTTAATAAAGGCGAGCCAGCGGACACCGTTGTTGTAAAGATCACCTTAGCTTTTGAAATAAGATCCCTCTGCGCCTTAAATCTTGCTTGCTTATATTTACCCCAAGTTTGAAACATTTGAAGATTATATAGTTCATGTTTCATCAACATCAATATATCTTCGTATTTAGGGAGTAGTCTGTTGAACACGCGATTATGCAAGCACATTGGGCCCAAAACATGATCCTCATCATAATCCTCCTCTAATTCTAGACTGACCAACCTGAGGAAGAGTTTTTCATAAACAGTGCCGATAAATTGTTCAGCAATATTGTCAATTGCTGTATTGGAAGCTGCAACGACGAGAATTGGGTCAATTATTGAGCTGTTCATCAATTTCTTGATTAATGAAACAATCACCGACGTTTTACCTGTACCTGGTGGCCCTTCAACAAAAGAAATTTTGTTGTCTAAGACATTGTCTATTGCCAGGTTTTGAGCTTTGTTAAAAGCAGGATCATAATTTGATTCAGTCTCCAGATACTTAAAATAATCGAATGAAGTATCACCTATTGCTAAATGTTCGATAAGGGTAAGATTCAGATTGCTGATTCTGTTCATTGCAGTTAGCGATCTACTAATAGGTAAAGACCCAAGAATCATTTTTGCCGTGCTCAAGTCAGAATCTTTAATTAATTCTTTCGAACTCCATTTATATAACACTATCAGCACCGAAATTAAAACATTAGCCGTATTTCGAACATTTGATTTTCCAATGCCATTCACATATCCTATTAATGGCTCGTTAATGGTGTTATACAAATAAATTGCTTGATTCATTGAAAATGGGCTATTTGTCATTCTTCTGACATTTGGAGGTATCAAATGAACTACTTTATTCAGCATTACCAGAAATGTGTATCTCTTTTCATCTAAATCTAAATCTATTTCGACCTCGAATTCTCTATGATTGAGAAACTTTGGATTTTCAAGAACTTCTTCATAAAAAAGATTCAAACTAAGTTGTTTGAAGTAGGCTGCCATTGTGTCAAAGGAATTCAGCATTTCCGTTGCATCAATCAATTCAAGAACTTTTGTTTTCTTTGAAGGGGTCTTGGCTTTACTAATTGATGTAGCAGACCGTTCAGTTTCGACTTTTTTAGTGTATGAATCCGAGGTAGATGCGATCGACTCAATGTCAGCTGGCCTTTCAAGGTGCGTAAAGGACTCCTCTTTTTCATACGATTCACTAGCAGCATTATCGTTTGTTTCTTGATCATTATTGATTTCGACGTCTTTCAACCGTGAAACTAAATCTGGTAATTCTTTATCAACATTATTGTCAACCACTAGAACAATGGATTCGTCACTAGGTAATTCATTGTCTGTGCAGAGCATATGATCATCATTGACTGAGCTTTTATCACCTAATGAGAATGTCATACTGAGTTGTAATTTCAAAAACAATATTTTTATGTCAGTTTATATATCAGCATTTGGAATGTTAGTTCATGATATTGATATTGGGCAAAATTGACGATATTCCATTTAAGTTTTGTCCGACAAAAAATCTTACATCAGGACAAGCTTTTAGCAAAACTAGTTGGTTTTACAATCATTTAAACGATTTTGTTGGCATTATTTGTTACAGGGATACAAGGGCAATAGATTAACAAGCTTTGCTTTTAATACTTAAGCAAAAGATTGCCAATAATCTATAGTGTAAGCTGGAGTGATTCGGATTGTACTCTGGGGAAGGAGTTCTGGTGTGCAAGTTGAGAGAGTGTATATTTACAAGGTTGTAAATGAAAGTCATATTGTCCATTCATTGGCTATATCTCTAGGTATGACATTTGTCTTGATAAAAATTGCTTATTTTTGCTCTTTATCGAATCGCGATAAGGCTCCTATGTACTGGGCCTTTTTTTTTTAAAGTTCATTCACATAATTCTTATTTAGGTTTTTGAACTGATTGCAAAAAAGCCAATTATTAAGTACTTGGTTACACTATTGACCTGCGGAAATATGTTATTGTTCAGGCTATCTTAAAAAAACATATCATCAATTATTTATTGTGAGATTTATATGTCAACGCTTCCTAATGTTATCCATTGATTTACATCACCTTCACAAAGAACTAATTTCAACACACCGCCATCCCAACCTAAACCAGTATGCAAAATTTCATCACAGTTTTCCACATTCAAGTAGTCCAGTATTCTTGTTTTTATAGTTCTCCATAGCGCATTGTCAATTGGCCATATGCCACTATAGACCAACGACAAATGAGGGTCGTATTCTTGTTGAGACCATTCTGCAGCTTTGTAAGCTGCTGCTTGTTCAATATGAGAGGTATCAAATTGTTTAGTTTGATCCAGCGTGTCGTTTTTACTTTTATGCTTTTTCAGTGGTTTTCTTTTTACTGTCACTCCATTTGAATTTTGAGTATATAAATGAGGGTTCTGTTTTATATTCTCTGCTTCTATGTCACTTGGTATGATCACGAACAATTCCCTTATTATTCTGGCAAATGATATCAAATTTGGATCCCTTACAACTTGAAAGTATAATTTTTTGAACAACTTACGTTGACTATCGACATTACTCAATTTAATCAAATTTTCATGATTCTTAGGCAATGATCGTATAGCCACAACACTTGCCGATAAGATTTTATCGACGTCATCTCTTGTTTTCTGCTTATCATCTAAATCAATGACTACGTTTGTCGTTATGGTTATATGGGGTTCGAATTTTGGAGGCTGGTCGGGGAATAATGTATTTAGCGAGGATTGTAAAGTGTTTAACTTATCGTAAATTTGAGTATTTTTCTTTGGACATAGCCACAATGCAACACCTAAAGCTTTTTCCGTTAGTATTATGTATCAATGGTAAATGTACTAAGAATTACATACCCATCAATTATATAATGTGATTAATTGGTTATCGAGAAATTTTGCAAATCCGTTGTGCGTATTCAAGCAGTGACCTGTATATAATACTCTACAAAATAATAAGAGTGATGACTGCAAAAAACCATGGAGATCGATAAGGGAATGTGATAAACTACGATTACTATATTTTGAATCTACATTTAATATTTACTAGTTAATATATCAACACCTTCGACAGCAGATGAGTCAACAAACCAATTAATAGATACACCTGTGGATATTTCATTGACTAATTTAGAAGGTAATTTACTGGATTTATCAGTGAAGATTTCTTTCAAAATTGGTGCTTTTCCCGAACCTTCAGCAACAAATGCAATTGAAGTTGATTTTTCTAAAACAGGAAATGTAATGGTGATTCTTCTTGGTGGTGGTTTTGGGGAATCTTTGATATATGAAACTGAGTCCCTTCTTTCATTTAGTAATTCATGTCCTGGGAATAAGGAACATGTATGACCATCAGGACCACAACCTAATAATATAACGTCGAATTTTTCTGGTAAAGTTTCTGCATACTTGGTTGCAATTTCTTTATCCTTTGAAATGTCAGCATTTTCCACTTGTCCATCTTTACCTGTTAACAAAGATTCATCAATTGTATGAACGTGTGGTTTTTCAATAGAGTTTGGCAAATTTTGCAACACCATTTCATTGAATAATCCGTAATTTGAATCTGGATGGCTTAAAGGTACCAATCTTTCATCACTAAAGTAGACTTTCCATTTGTTCCACTGAATTTTAGATCCCAATTCTTGATTATCAATCAAAGCTTTCTTCAAGACTTTACCTAAGGAACCTCCGGATAAAGCAATATTAAATGATCCATGTTCCTTCAATGCCTTGTCCTGATGTTCGATTACGTACTTACCAACTGCATTTGCGACGTCAATTGATTCTGAGTAGGCGTAAATTTTAGCTGTCATTGTGAAGTTGAAATAAATATATTTGCTATGAAAAAAAAGAACGGATTAATTTAATAATACAAAACTATATAAGGGGAAGAAAAAAATGCAATTAATCATGAATCCAAATAATGACTGTATTCGGCGGAATCTTTTATTTTCCCATACATGAACTTTTCCAACTTATTTGCATTTTTGTAGTAAGTGGTTGTATCACCATTGTAAGAACGACAATTTTTGAAAATTAACTTTGCATCGTACAAAAACTTATCAAAAGATTCGTATTTATCATTTTCTAATTTTGATTCCATTGTTGAAAGATCCATTGGTTCTTTTATTACTTCGTAATAATCAGGTACTTCTTCTTTATTAACCGGTATTGAGAATGGCCATGCGCTTGGATGATTTTGCATTTCTGAGAATAAAGTCACCATGAAATTGTGATGAGGACCCTTTTTTGGTTTTTGAGCCAATTTATCCATTTCCTCGGACCAACCTGCTTCTATTAATCCTGGGATTTTATCTGGTGACAATTGAATGTTTTTATTTGTTTTAAATATTTGCAAACCTGGTCTTACAATGTAAGATCTTGATCGTGATTTGATTTTTCGTTCAATGGCTGCTTTTTGTAGTAAAAGGATTTTTCCTGAATCAAGGTATCGTAATATCAGTGGAAGCATTGAGCATTGCATTAGAGTACCACCTTCGTAGTCTTTTATATACCCCATCCAAACAGATTTATCTAGGGTGATTTCTTTGGTGAAACCTTGTTTTTTGAAATATCCAATAGCATAATTATCGGCATAAGTTAGAAAGTATTTAATAGGGGATGTAGCTCGTACGTAATCTTTAAGATGGTTCATTAGATGTGCACCGTAACCTCTAACTTGTTCAGTTGATGAGATTGCACAAAAGACAATTTCGGCGAATTCTCGATTATTAAAAGGTCGATAAGTGATTCCACCTACAACTGTCAATGGTTTTCTCACCACAGCCATTGATAAGTGCGAGCGATCATATACTAATCTTGAGATATATTCTCTAGGCATTTTCGGCAATTGTTTTTGAAAGATATTTTTTAAACCAGTTAAAACTATTAGATTTTCTCTTGTGTTATCATTATTCACCACTCTGAATTCTATTTTTCCTTCTTTTTCTTCAATCACTGATGGTCTTTCTTTGAATGTGTAAATTTCTCCATCGAAATTAATGTTTGTGATTCTTTTTTGCTCCTCGGCTTCGTCATCTTCATCGTTTTCCTCTTCATTCTCTTCTTCTTCTTCTTCTTCATCAGATTCATCATTTGAATCACCGTCCGAATCACCACTTTTGTTCCCATTTTGATCGTTTTCCTTTTCTTTCTTTACTTTATTCACTTCCTCCTCAGTTTTCACTTTGACTTCATCATTATCTGAATTTTGATCATGATCATTAATCTCCTCCTCAATTCCCCTTCCTTCCTGTTCATCATTCGATTCTTCTTTCTCTATTTTGACTTTCTTATTTAATGGAACATCGTCATCCTCCTCGTCGTCTGATCTAATTATTCTTTTACGATCACCCATTGACGACTATATAAGCATTGTTTACATAATTGAATTTTTCGGATTCACGAAAAAGACACAACCAATTTTGCCCTCGTAATTGGAATTAATCACGTGATCTATCTACTTTCCCGATCATAGAGATGAGAAGATGAGTAAAAAAATATAGTTCTATAAACTATTTATCAACTCATGTCTAATTATACCTCAGTTACCCCCATGAATGGGAATGAAGGAGTGGCTACTGTGTTATGTTGCAACTGTGGTGTGCCCATGGATGGGTCCACCGGATTAGTCATGTGTTACGACTGTATAAAGTTGAATGTTGACATCACTGAGGGTATTCCAAGAGAGGCAAATGTATCATTTTGTAGAAATTGTGAACGGTTTTTACAACCACCAGGACAATGGGTCAGAGCACAATTGGAATCTCGTGAATTGCTTGCATTATGTTTGAGGAGATTAAAGGGGTTGAATAAAGTTAGATTGATCGATGCGTCTTTTATATGGACCGAACCTCATTCTAGAAGAATCAGGGTGAAGTTGACGGTTCAAGGAGAAGCGATGGCGAATACAATCGTACAACAGACTTTCGAAGTTGAATATGTTGTTATTGCCATGCAATGTCCCGATTGTGCCAAGTCATATACTACTAATACATGGAGAGCCACGGTTCAAATCAGACAAAAAGTACACCATAAAAGAACATTCTTATATTTAGAACAATTGATATTGAAACATAATGCCCATATGGAAACTGTTTCGATTCAAGAGACTAAAGATGGGTTGGATTTCTTTTATGCTCAAAAGAATCACGCGGCGAAAATGGTGGATTTCTTAACGTCGGTGGCGCCGGTGAAGGTAAAAAAATCAGAAGAATTAGTCAGTACTGATATTCATTCGGGATCATCAAGTTATAAATTCTCATACTCGATAGAAATCGCTCCTATTTGTCGTGATGACTTGGTTGTTTTACCTAAAAAATTGGCAAATTCAATGGGGAACATATCAAGATTGGTGTTGTGTCATAAAGTCAATAATTCAATACAATTTATTGATCCAAATACTTTACAACTTGCCGATTTGTCATCACAAGTATACTGGAGAAGTCCTTTCCCTTCATTGCTAGATGCAACTCAATTGGTGGAATTTGTGGTGTTGGATGTGGAGCCAACGGGTGACATAAGGGGGAAACACGTGCTTGCTGATATAGAAGTTAGTAGAGCTAGTGATTTGGGATCAAATGATCAAACATATTATATAAGAACTCATTTGGGTGGAATATTACACCCGGGAGACTCGTGTATGGGATACTTCTTGACCAACACGAATTTCAATTCTGAGCTTTGGGATACATTGGACACAGATAATGTTCCTGAGGTTGTCATTGTTAAGAAACATTATGCTAGAAAATCCAAGAAATCGAAGAATAGACAATGGAAACTTAAGAGAATGGCTAAGGAACATAATGACATTATTGCTAATGATGATTCTAGACAAGCTAGACAAGACCAAGAACGTGCAGAAAGAGATTACGAATTGTTCTTGCAAGAATTAGAGGAAGATGAAGAATTGAGACAGACTATCAATTTGTATAAGACCGATCAACAACAACAACAACAACATATTGAAGAAGGTGATGAAGATGAAGAGGATGGACCTCAAATCGCTATCGACGAGTTGTTGGATGAATTGGATGATATGAAGTTGGAAGATACCCCGATGAATGAATAATAAGTTTTTTTTTTTCTCATTTTTCCTTATCTTATCACGCGTAAATATAATGACAGATTTGAAGTTCGTACCATTTCAGTCGTTTATTGAGTCCTCATTTTTCACTAAATTATCCCAATTGAAGTTAGATAAGTATAAGTTGGACACAAAGTATCAACCAGTGAATGGGTTTTTGCAACATCCGTCGAAGTTGAACAAATTCAATGATAAACCAATTTTGAATTTGGATATTGACAGTTTTGAAGAGGCAACTCCAGACAAGTCAAAAATAGAAGTGAAGGGAGAGTTGTTCAATGTGAATACGATTGAAGAGTTTAAAGGTTTAGATAAACAAAATTTACTCCATGAATGGGGTTTGCAGGTTTTCAAAACAGTCATCAAACTGGATAGCATGGAGTATTTGAATTTTAACAAGTTTTTCATCCTAAGTTACTCCGATTTGAAAAAATATAAGTTCTATTATTGGGTTGCATACCCTGTGATATCGAATAAATGGATTATTGAAAAGGAGACCACAGTTGAGGAACCTATATTACAGTCAATTGAAAGGGAAATCAATACGTTTAATAATCAGTTTTACCAATTGCATGATAATAAACTTGAAACCTCAATTGATTTACAGAAAGATCATGTTTTTGTTTTCACTGATTCCAGCTTGAATAAACTACCGTCGATCCAATTGAAAAATTACCTATACTATGTAGCTTATAAAGGGATCAACTCAATTAGATTAATAGTTCATCACAAGGATGGAAGTTCTTATCAATTACATCTCAAGCTAGACTCTTATTCCAAACCGCCAAAGTTTACTGGCTGGGAAAGAACGGGTCAGGGCAAATTGGGTCCCAAATTAGCCGATATTGGGTCCTTGATCGATCCAAAACAATTGGCAGAGCAAGCTACTGAATTGAATCTTAAATTGATGAAATGGAGAATAGCTCCAGATATAAATTTAGACATCATCAAGCAACAACGAGTTTTACTATTGGGAGCAGGTACTTTAGGTAGTTATGTATCTCGTGCATTGTTAGGCTGGGGGTTTAAAGATATTACCTTGGTTGATTCAGGACGTGTTTCGTATTCCAATCCCGTACGACAGCCACTATTCAAATTTCAAGATTGTTTTAGTGATAATCAACAAGGAGAGTTTAAGGCGGTTCAAGGAGCACGAGCGTTGAAAGAAATATACCCTGGTGTTAATTCTCATGGAATAAACTTGGAAGTTCCCATGATTGGACATCCAGTGAATGATGAAGCTAGGCAGAAAAGCAATTTTGAAACACTTGAAACATTGATCAATGAACATGAAGTTGTGTTTTTACTCATGGATTCGAGGGAATCAAGGTGGTTACCGACAGTTTTAGGAACATCCAAGAATAAAATCGTGATTAATGCTGCTCTTGGTTTTGATAGTTACTTGGTAATGCGACATGGCAGTTTGAATCAGTCTGATCAAGATAGATTGGGTTGTTATTATTGTAATGATGTTGTCGCACCAAATGATAGTTTATCAGATAGAACATTAGATCAGATGTGTACTGTGACCAGACCCGGCGGGGCGTTGATGGCTTCCTCCTTGGCGGTTGAATTACTAGTCGCGTTATTACAACATCCAAAGCTACAAATGATCGAACATAATGAAAAGACTATACTAGGAGATGTTCCACACCAAATTAGAGGATTTTTGAATAATTATAATCAAACAAAGTTATTCACACCTAATTACGCTCACTGTTCAGCATGTTCCAACTATGTAATTGATGAGTATAACAAAAATGGGTGGGAGTTTATAAAAAAATGTTTGAACGATTATGAATATTTAGAGGAGATTTGTGGGTTGAAACAAATCCAAAAAGAGGCGGAGATAGCTGCGGAAAACTTGCTACAAGACTTAGAAATTAATGATGACGATGATGAATGGTTGGATTAATACAATTTATTAATAATACATAAAAGAACTACACAATTAAGACAAAACTCAGTTTGATTGTTGAGAAGATGATTTCTTCTTCTTTTCCTTCTTTTCTGACTTTTTCTTCTTCTTCTTCTCCTCTGGGGCTGGTATGACAGGAGCTACAACTTCCTCTTCTTCTTCTTCTTCTTCCTCGTCATCATCTTCATCTACAGCATCAGCGATTTTTTCAATCTTTGGAGCGTCAAGTGGAGATGATTGTATTTGATTATGTGGGGCGTGATATTCAGTACCATTCTTTAAAGAATCTTCATACTTTTTAAATTCTTCTCTATAAGTTATCATTTCATCGTCGTATTTCTTTTTCCATTTAGCTTTTTCAGCATCGGATAATTTATCCCAAGCTTCTTTAATAGTTTGATTTGTTTCAATGGCACTCAATGAAGACTCACCTTTTTTCTTTCTATCCTCGCCAATTTTTTTTCTTAAAGTGTATGAAAATGCAAAAAACATCGTTAATGGTTTCTTTGGTGCATTAGGGTCTCTTTCAACCTTTTTTTTCTTTTTAGTTGCACCATCTTCTTTTTCAAGAACGTCGCCTTCTCTTTTACCCGATTTAAGAATGAGGTTTAATGATTCACTAATGGCCAGGATACTCAGACCATCAACGTCACCTCCATAAGCGTTTGCAAAATCAATGGCTCTTTCAGCAGTCTTTACGGCGACTTTACTCAATTCAACTAAAGAAGCGACTAATGCGTCCTTTGAAGCGTCTTTTTTTATAGTTGTTTGATTCTCCATTATGTAATGTTTGTTAAACGCCCAAGTAAAATTAGTGTGGTGTGCGATATCAAAAGGGGGATGGTAAAATGGAACGAGGAAAACAGGAAAGAAGAAAAAAAAAATGTTAACAGATTTGAATGTGGTGTGGGAAAGTGGTGGGATATTTATATTGGTGTGGGTGAGAAAAAAAAATTTGGCGTTGAACAAAGAAAATTGGTATGAGGGAATTACAAACAAGGGATGGGAATTGGGGAGAAGAGAAGAAGAAAAAAAAATAAACAAAAGAAAACTAAATGGAAGAATGTCGTGCTAAGTTTGGAATCAGAAACTGGCGAAAGTTAAATTATGGTCAATTTCAAAGCCGGAAATGGAGTGAGAGATGGAAAACTAGTGGTGGTGGGGGAAAGTTATGGGGGGAGAAAAAAGGAATTTACTAAAAAGGTCGCACATTGATTGGCATAACAATACGACAAGCTGAAGATATGAAAATTTAGGTGTCGTATCACGGTGGATGCCACAAGGAATGAAAAATTGCAGTTGTTTTTGTTTTGTTTATGAAATTTTGTCGTTTGAAATTTTTATTTTTTTAATTCGAGTGGAATTGAGAAATTCAGGATCAAACCAAATTTCCTCCCATTTTTCAAATTCCAAACCATTTTTTCATGCCACCCATTTCCACCATTTTATTATCACCACGACTAAACTAGTCAAATTTATTAATTTTATCCCACCACACACAATACAATCGATCTTGATCTGTGTTCTATAACCAATTGTCACACTTTAAGATATCTATCAACACTGATCTTTGTAAAACATACCTACACTTTCTATAAACTCATCTAAATAACAAATGTCCTTGAAGTATGCAATTACTTGTCCTGGTCAAGGATTTGTTCGAAATGGACTATTACAAACTGTCCTTGCCCATAAACCATTATTTAAACATTACCTAGAGGAGGTAGACGCCACATTGAATGAAAAATTCACTCCCAATCTATTTGAAACTCACTCTGAAATTGATGCAAAAAAATGGATTGGTAAAACATCAAATGCTCAACCGGCAATTGTTGCCTCAAGTTACATACTACTGAAAGTAATTGAATCTACATCACACCCACAGTTGATAAATGAGTCTTTGTACATTTTAGGACACTCCTTAGGTGAATATTCAGCATTGTTATTGAGTGGAATTTTGGATTTTCCCACTGCAATTGGATTGGTACGATTAAGGGGTCAATTGATGGAACAAATGTTTGAAGGGAAGAATTATGGTATGGCTGCAGTACTTATGAAACCAACCAATTTTGAACAAGTGAAAAGTCTAGCTCAAGATAATCAGTTGTTGGGTAATATCAATTCCACTTATCAAATTGTGTTATCTGGAGAAGATACAAAAATACAGAGATTAATCGATGAATTAAAGAATAGAAAATTGATTACTAAATCGGTCAAATTACCAGTATGGATACCATTCCATAGTCCTGAGTTACAAAATATTGTTCCTGAGTTATCAAACTTTCTCAATGGGAAAATAAATAAACAAAATAAACCAATAATATCAAATTTGACGGGTAAAGTGTCAACAAATGAAGTTGAAACGGTTGAAAATACATTGAAGGCAAATTACCAACCTGTTCAATGGTTGGAACTGATGAAGTTTCTAGAAACGGAGGGAGTGAATAAACTATATAACCTTGGACCAGGTAATGTACTACATTTGATTAATAGTAGATATAATATAGAGTGTATAAATTTAGATGGTGTATAAATAAATACAATTCAGAGTCAGAATACAAATACATCTAAAACACTGAACAGAGTAGAAAAACATAAGTAAAGGTGCGTCAATCAATTGATAAACAAATTTTTCAATTTTGTCACCAAATACATTTTTTACATTTTATATTTAACCATATTTAAAACTTTTTCACCTTTCTTTCAATTTCCTCCATAAATCTACTTATATATTTATCATGGTTGCACAATTGATAGATGGTAAGGCCATTGCTTTGAATTTAAGACAGAAATTGCATGATGAAATTGACCAGTTCCAATCCAAACATTCCGATTTCAAACCTTCTTTGAGTATCATCCAAGTAGGTGATAGACCAGATAGTACCACTTATGTCAAGATGAAATTGAAAGCTGCTGAAGAAGCTTCCATTGATTGTGAAATTATAAAATTACCAGAAGACATTTCTGAGTTTGAATTATTAAGTCAAGTTGAAAAATTAAACAATTCATTATCAGTTGATGGTATATTAGTACAATTACCATTACCTTCTCACATTGATGAAACTAAAGTCACTAATGCTGTCTTGGCCGATAAGGATGTAGATGGGTTTGGTCCTTTCAATGTTGGAGAATTGGCCAAAAAGGGAGGACAACCTCATTTCTTACCATGTACTCCAAAAGGTATCATGTACTTATTACAAGATTCAAATGTACAAATTGAAGGTAGCAATGCTGTGGTTTTGGGTAGATCTGACATAGTGGGCAAACCAATTGCAAACTTGTTAACTAAAGCCAATGCAAATGTCACAATTTTACATTCAAAGACTCCTGTTACGGAGCTCGAGTTTTACTTATCGAACGCTGATATTGTCGTTGCTGCTATTGGTCAACCTCAATTTGTCAAAAGCGAATGGTTGAAACAAGACTCTGTTGTCATTGATGTTGGTACCAACTTTATTTCTGATGCTACTAAAAAATCTGGATCAAGAATGGTTGGTGACGTTGATTTCGAATTAGCAAAAGAAAAAGTAAGATTAATTACACCTGTTCCCGGTGGTGTTGGTCCAATGACAGTTGCATGCTTGTTGGAAAACGTAGTTCTTGCAGCTAAAAATCATTACAAAGTAAATAATGAAACACCAAAATTTACTAATCCACTCAAATTAAATTTACAAACCCCGGTCCCATCTGATTTTGAAATTTCAAGAGCTCAACAACCAAAAAGAATTACTCAAGTCGCAGAAGAAGCAGGAATTTTGGATTCAGAATTAGAACCTTTTGGTTTTTACAAAGCAAAAGTTTCCTTGGACCTTTTAAAAAGATTACAAAATAAAAACAATGGTAAATATGTTTTGGTTACTGGTATCACTCCTACTCCCTTGGGTGAAGGTAAATCAACTACTACTGTTGGTTTAGCTCAAGCTTTAGGTGCTCATTTGCAAAAAAATGTTTTTGCTAATGTTAGACAACCATCTATGGGTCCAACATTCGGTATCAAAGGTGGTGCTGCTGGAGGTGGGTACTCACAAGTGATTCCAATGGATGAATTCAACATGCACGTTACTGGAGATATACACGCTATAACCATGGCTAATAACTTACTTGCTGCTGCTATTGATACAAGAATGTTTCACGAGTCAACCCAAAAAGATGGACCATTATTTAAAAGATTGGTACCTGAGAAGAAAGGTGTTAGAAAATTCACTTCCTCAATGGTGAGAAGATTGAAGAAATTGGGAATTGAAAAAACTAATCCAAATGACTTGAGTCCAGAAGAAATCACTGCGTTTGCTAGATTGGACATTGATCCTGAGTCAATTACTTGGAGAAGAGTTGTTGATTGTAACGATAGATTTCTCAGAGGTATCACTGTTGGTCAAGCGCCAACTGAAAAAGGCTTTACAAGAGCTACTGGTTTTGATATCACTGTTGCTTCTGAATGTATGGCCATTTTAGCGTTGGCCAATTCATTAGAAGACATGAGAGAAAGATTGGGTAAGATGGTTATTGGTTCTTCCAAAAATGGTGTACCTGTAACTTGTGAAGACATTGGATGTGCTGGTGCTTTGACTGCTTTGTTAAAAGATGCAATCAAACCAAATATCATGCAAACATTAGAAGGTACTCCTGTCTTTGTTCATGCTGGGCCTTTTGCAAACATTTCAATTGGTGCTTCATCCATTTTGGCAGATAAAATGGCATTAAAATTGGCGGGTACTTCTTCAGATTTGTCCGAGGAAGAAAGACAACAACAAGAAGGATATGTTGTTACCGAGGCAGGATTTGACTTTACCATGGGTGGTGAAAGATTCATCAACATCAAATGTAGATCTTCAGGCTTAACCCCCGATGTAATTGTTATCGTTGCTACTGTTCGTGCATTGAAAGTACATGGTGGTGGTCCCGAAGTCAAAGCTGGTGCTCCATTGGCTCCTGAATATACCAAAGAAAATGTCGACTTGTTACGCGCTGGTTGTTCCAATTTAGCCAAACACATCTCAAATGCTAAATCATATGGTTTACCAGTTGTTGTTGCCATTAATAAAATGTCTTCTGACACTGATAAGGAACATGAAGTCATTAAAGAAGAAGCGTTGAAAGCAGGTGCAGTAGATGCAATTGTTTCCAATCATTGGGAAGAAGGTGGTAAAGGGGCAGTTGATTTGGCTAATGGAGTCATTGAAGCAGCTAATTCCGAAGACAAAAATTTCAATTTCTTGTATGGTTTAGAGCCATCAGTTGAAGATAAAATCTCAACCATTGCCAAAGAAATGTACGGTGCGTCTGAAGTTGAGTTCTTACCTGAAGCACAAAAGAAGATTGATTTATATACAAAGCAAGGATTTGGAAAATTACCTATTTGTATTGCTAAAACTCAATATTCTTTGAGTCATGATGCTAATTTGAAGGGAGTTCCAACAAACTTTAAATTTCCAATCAGAGATGTTAGAGCTTCAATTGGTGCTGGGTATTTGTATGCTTTAGCAGCAGAAATCCAAACAATTCCAGGATTACCTACTCATTGTGGTTTCATGAATGTCGAAGTCAATGAGGATGGAGAAATTGATGGTTTGTTTTAGGCAAGACTAATTTTTTAGATTTAGATTAGAAATTGATTCTTTAAACTATTTCAACATATGTTATGAATGATGATTATGAAACAAAATTTTAGATATATAATGATGTAAACTTTCAACACAGTTAAATAAATAATTTGATATATAAGCATACAAGTAATTCTTTTTTGCAATTGCTAGACATGTGGTAGCAGTGTTAATTTTTGTAGTGCGGTTGATAAATCACACTTTTGTTGTGATTTATCGATAGTACATAAAATTTTTCCACATTCATAAAATAGATAACAAACTTTTAGTTTCATCTATTACTTATTGTTTAGTAACTTCATATATTTCAAAATTCAAGAATTATGATGAATATGTATAGATCATCTATATCAATGTTTAGATCCAAGTTGGTCAAACAATCTCCGATATTCGCATCGTTATCTGCACGTTCATTTTCGAGATCATTCATAAGTCCAAAAATTACATCGCAATGGAGAAGTTTGCCAAAATACGGAAATAGTCAAACGATTAATACCAGATATTATAGTGTTTTGACCGAGTCCCCCGAAGCTAAGATATATGAATATAATGATATAAAAGATTTAGCAACGCATCCAGATCAACACCCAGACTCGATTTTAGTAGACGTTAGGGAACCGGTTGAATTTAGTGATGGACATATACCTAATGCTATAAATATTCCATTTAAAAGTAGTCCAGGAGCTTTGGATTTACCCGAAGAAGATTTTAGTGAAGTATTTGGGTTTGAGAAACCTGCTAATGATAAAGAATTGGTGTTTTATTGTCTTGGTGGTGTTAGATCTACCGCAGCAGAGGAGTTGGCAAGCACTTTTGGATACAAGAAAAGAGGTAATTACATTGGAAGTTACGAAGATTGGGTATCTCATGAGAATAAAAAGTAACCTAACTAAAACAATAATAACCACGATACAGTTACATCAGTAGCAGCAGCAGGAAACACTCACCATTTATATTTTCAATCTTGTCATATAGTCCTTTTTTAATCATTTCCATTACTAAGTAGTAAATTTGGGAACTTTCATAGAATTTGTTTTAAACAAAGTTTAATTCTTTTATACATTTATGTATTAGTATTTGGTCTATATTCCATTTGTCTGAATTCTTTACCCAATCTTTTCTTTCTTTTTCTCTCCATAACTTTCTCTCTTTGTTTAGGTTTCATGGAATCAAATTTAGCTTTTTGAAGAATCTTTCTTTTATCTGCTCGTTTGATGAAATATGGCTGATTAGATGATTGATGAGACTTTTTGTAATCAGACAAAACTTTTTTTTCCAAATCTCGATTTTTGAGAGTATCCATTCTCGATTTCAATGATTGTAAATTCAACCTAATTTCATCTTTTTCGTATTCACTCAATTTGGATTTTTTATCCTTCAACATTGATTCCATATTTTGAATCTCTTGTTTTCGGTAGTCGTCGAGAAACGAGTAGTCTTTTCTTATTCTATCCAAATCGGCTTTACCATACGCAGCGTCAAACCGTATATCTGTGTGTAACGTATTTGGTTTTCGCGAGGGCAAACCCGGTATGTCTCTGATTCTAGACACTGGTTTTTTAGAAGATGATTCCGATGGTGCGTGTTTACCTTTTTTCCCCTTAGTTGATGATTCCTCAGGTGGACCATCTGAGTCTGATTCTGGGTCTGAGTCAAAAAATTCACCTTGTTCTTGTTGTATTTCATCTCGTTGTTGTTTTTGTAGTTTTGATTGTGCTTTGTTTAAAGTTTCAAATGACATTTTTGAAATTTCATCATCGGAAAAGGAATCATCTTGGTTTATATTGTATGATGTTTCATCTTCTGAGTATTCGTCATCGTAAGAGGGTCTAACTCTTTTGTGTTGGCCCATGGAGTTTTATAGTGATGAGATTGTAAATGCTGCAATATTTTTTTTTCTTAAAGTGCAACTGTTATCAATAAGATATCAAGAAAACACGTAAGGGGATAATTCACTAAATCAGAAAGAATGATTGTGCGAAACTATGGGAATTTGAGAACTCGCTTAAGTTACAGACTATAGAAAGCAAAGCAAGTCATCACAGTGATTTCATAAACGGCTTGAATCTGGGGTTAAAGAGATCATATGACATTAACGAGAAAGTATAAGCGCAAGACTAAGTCAGTTTCTTTAACCTATACTCGTAACAGTTTAAATTCTTTCTGACCAAGAGAATAGCGTAATGGTCTGACGTAAGTAGTTGTTTTTGGTCAATCATTACGGTGTTTCAAAATTTGGGACAAAATGCGCGTGTGTAAATAGAGACGGAAAAGAAAGAATTTGTATTTATAGTCGTAGATTTAATGCGAGGATCGGGCGTAAAAATTTACTCAAATTTATAATCAACTATAACTCGTATAATAATGATTGATATTGTCAATATGACCGATCTATGTATCAGTCAATTCACGAATCTCTATTAATGATAGATATAGAAACTTATACACTTCATCTTTGCTATGGGTAGATAGATTATAGTAAGAACTAGTGTTAGTAAAAGGTAGTGTACAGTGGATACAAAGTACAAGCGAAATTTCCAACAAAAAAAAATAAAAAAAAATTAAGAGAGAAAAAATTTATTAACCAAACAAATTTAGACTTTATAACTATTCCAACCAACAACCCTCAACCAATAAACCATCTTTTATAGACACTTGTTATACCAATAAATCATGTTATCAAAATCAATTCAACGTTTCACAAAAGTATGTTAGACCTACACCCTTTTCCCACACTCCTTACATCATCTTCAATTGACCTTCTCACTATTCATCATTTTTTGGCCTTTTTTTTACATTCACTATATACATTGACAGATTTCAGATCGATAGATCTCCCACAATTATATTTTCAATGGACATCTACTACACTTTCAAGTATCATCAATAACGTTATTTAATACGAGCTGATCATCAATTGAATGATGAATGCACCATTTTACTTTAAATTCCGCAGCACCCACGTTCATCTATCATACATTCACTTCAATCAACAAATCATACACATCGTTGAGGAGTTGCAATTTTCCACATGTCAAATACTAACTATCTAGATTGCTGGTCAACAAAAAAGATCATTATCTTTACACGAATATAGATCTGCTGCTTTGTTATCCAAGTATGGTGTTGCCATTCCAAAAGGGTACCCGGCCACTACTCCAGAAGAAGCTTTTGACGCTGCCAAGAAAATAGGTACTAATGAATTAGTCATTAAAGCTCAAGCTTTGACTGGTGGTAGAGGTAAAGGACACTTTGATTCTGGTTTACAAGGTGGTGTCAAATTAATTTCTTCAGCCGAAGAAGCCAAAGATTTGGCCGGTCAAATGTTAAACCACAAAATCATCACTAAACAAACTGGTGCTGGTGGTAAAGAAGTCACTGCTGTTTACATTGTAGAAAGAAGAGATGCTAAATCCGAAGCTTACGTTGCTATCTTGATGGACAGATCAAAACAAACTCCAATGATTGTTGCCTCATCTCAAGGTGGTATGGACATTGAAGGTGTCGCTGCAAAGGATCCATCTGCCATCAAAACTTTCCCTGTTCCTTTAGATGAAGGTGTTTCTGACAAATTAGCCACTGAAATCGCATCTGTGTTGGGTTTCACTAACGAAGCTGTTCCAGAAGCCGCTAAATCAATCCAAGGTTTATACAACTGTTTTATTGAAAGAGATTGTACTCAAGTTGAAATAAATCCATTATCTGAAACTCCTGATCATAAAGTTTTGGCCATGGATGCTAAATTAGGTTTCGATGATAATGCTTCTTTCAGACAAGAAGAAGTTTTTTCATGGAGAGACCCAACCCAAGAAGACCCTCAAGAAGTCGAAGCTGCCAAATACGGTTTGAACTTTATCAAATTGGACGGTAATATCGCTAACATCGTCAATGGAGCCGGTTTAGCCATGGCTACCATGGACATCATCAAGTTATACGGTGGTGAACCAGCTAATTTCTTAGACTGTGGTGGTACCGCTACCCCAGAAACCATTGAAAAAGCTTTTCAATTGATCTTATCCGACAAAAAAGTCAATGGTATCTTTGTTAACATCTTTGGTGGTATTGTTAGATGTGATTACGTCGCCCAAGGTTTAATTGCCGCTACTAAAAAGAATCAATTGGAAATCCCTGTTGTTGTTAGATTGCAAGGTACAAACATGGCTGAAGCAAAAGAATTGATTGTAAAATCAGGTTTGAAATTATTCGCTTTTGAAGATTTAGACCCAGCTGCTGAAAAAATCGTCTCTTTGTGCCCTCCAAAAAAGTAAACTAAACACTATATAGCACAATAATAAACATACAACATGAGTTCGAGTGTCGTTATTTGTAACATGAAAATCGAACTAAAGTGATCGTTATTTGATTGTCTTATTTGCAACTTTTTTTTTTTTATTTATGTAGGGAAAAAAAATCAATTTCTTGCCACCAACCAACACCACTACCTAAATATTTATCATGTTTTTAACAAGAAGCGAATACGACCGTGGGGTATCTACATTTTCTCCCGAAGGTAGGTTGTTTCAAGTTGAATATTCTTTGGAAGCAATTAAATTGGGCTCAACAGCAATAGGTATATCCACCAGTGAAGGAGTGATATTGGGGGTTGAAAAAAGAGTAACTTCTTCATTATTAGACCCAGACTCAATTGAGAAAATCATTGAGATAGATCACCACATCGGTTGTGCCATGTCTGGTTTGACTGCAGATGCAAGGTCAATGATTGACCACGCTAGAGTCTCGAGTTTGACCCATAATTTATACTATGATGAAAATATCAACGTGGAAAGTTTGACTCAGAACGTATGCGACTTGGCATTGAGATTCGGTGAAGGTGCCAGTGGTGAGAAAAGATTGATGAGTAGACCTTTTGGTGTCGCGTTATTGATAGCTGGTTTTGATGAAAATAAAGGCCCGCAATTATATCACGTAGAGCCAAGTGGTACTTTTTATAGATACGAAGCTAAGGCAATTGGGTCTGGATCCGAAGGTGCTCAAGCAGAGTTGAATAATGAATATCATAAATCATTGACTTTACAAGAGGCTGAAGTATTGGCATTAAAAATTTTGAAACAAGTCATGGAGGAAAAATTGGATTACAAAAATGCTCAATTGGCTAGTGTGACTAAAGATGGAGGTTTCAAGATCTACGATGACAAAACTACTGAAGAAATTATAAAAAGATTGAATGAACAATCTACTGATGAAGATATGCATTAGATGAATATATACATAGTATTCTATATTTGTTAATGGTGAAAGAGGTAATTTGAAAATTTTGTAGATATACTGTGGTAGAGAGGAATCCGTGGGTCTTTGAACAGTGCGCAGTAGTAGCGTTACAAGAATGATTAAAGAATAAAAAATTGCATTAGGAGTATATACACCTCATTCTGTATCCGGATAGCAAAGCTCTAGTCGATCACTTAATTCAAGTGAAACTTTGTTTTCTGTTTGACCAAGGTGTTTAATAGTAGATAAGAATGTCCCTAATAACTCCCCAAATGTATTATACTGATCTAGAAATGTAAATGATAGATTTTCAAATCTTTTATTGATCAGCACTTCATCCATTGGTTTATTAAATTTATCCGGATATTCTTTGGAATACTTTTCATATAATTCAACATTGAGTAGAATCAATACTTTCTTGAATTGTGGTATGTAATTGTTAAACTGGAAAACAAACTCGAAAATTTCATTCAACTGGTCTAATGTTTCTGATTTTGTCACAAACGAGTGATTAAGCAAGGTACTAGAATAATCGGATAATTTGGATATTAACTGATCAACAGTCATTAATTTTGAATTCTGCTGTGTTGGTGATTTGAGATCTTTTTGACGCTGGCTGATCTTTGTATCAAAGATGGAATTATTTGTCGATTTTCCTAAAATGGTATTGTTGAAATGATCAATTTGCTTTTGTGAAGAATCTGACATGCTCGATCCTAACTTGTCATTAATCAAATTGTAATTGGTTTCCCTTATTGCTGATTCTATTTCCTTGTAATTTGTTTCAATAACATCATACATAATATAACTTTGAATCTCATTCATGAAAATTTTCATTCTAGATAATAGAATCCTACATCGAGACACCCATTTCAAAACTCTTGGCTCAAATTGATGATTCCAAATTGGAGAATAAGTAATCTCGTGCCAATTAAGCTCACACTGTTTGTTCAAAAACTTTATTTGCATCATTAATTTGAACATAATTTCATATTGATATGATATTTGTTGATTGATGATTAAATTTAATGGGAATGGTAATGTTATGGACAAATCGGTACTAGTTATTGTGGGCTCGTCCTTGACCTCATTAGTTTCTTGTGAAACTAGAGTCAGTCCTCTCAGCGGCAGTGACCGATCTGTTACTGGGGTCTTGTGAAACAATCCTCTAATATTTTTATCCGGTATGGCATAGTCCAGATTTTTTTCGAGTAATTCCTTTGATATTTTATAAAATGTTTCGGACGTGATTGAAAAGTTTTGACTTTGTAGTAAATATTCAGATATACTAGACTTGACGTTGACTTTATTGACTTTTTTTGGCTTAAATATTTCATCGTAATTTTTCTGTAGCCTTGAAACAGATATTTTCAGTTTAGTTCGTTTTAGTTCTGAAAACGTTTTCCTTATGAAGTTATCAATATAGTAGGAGTCTTGTAATAAAAACAACGATTGATACACGTTCAACACGCTAGTGAATCCAAATCCTTGAAATAAAAGCTTCAATAGCATTTTATTGGCTCTTTGAAAATATTCATCAATCTTCAATTCTAGATCTGACGCTGTTAAACTATGAATTGGTTGAAGATTTTCTTTTAAAGTTTCAAAATTTCTCAATCCAGTACAACGTTTGAAAATGTTCAAGTATTTCCCCGTATTCAAAATTTTTGTTTGCAAATCGCTATTTTTGAATTGATCTAATAAACCATCATTTTTTATCAAAAACAATTCGTTCCAGTAATATTCGCTCTTGTTTTGAAAAATCTCAATAAATGGGGCCGAAACCTTCTTTTCCCGTATCAAGAACTCATCAAAAGGATCGTCTATTATACCTTCACATAACCATTGATTTAGCATTTTCACGAAATCGGCGCTCGTGGAATTGAACAATTTGATCAAAAATTCGAGTGCAATGGGATCACCATTAAAGTAAGATATTCTTGCCTGTATGATTCGTAGAGCCAATCCACCTTTGCAGCAATCATACTTTTCAAAATATAGGTTTGGCTCCACGTCGGAATTCTTCATTATAATCTCTTCAAAGTTTCCCTGTAGCTCTCTTTGAGTCATTGCAGATCTTTCAGCTGTTAAACTATGAATTGCTATTGATATCTGATAGAAATGTGTTAGTTTATCTGCAATCTCTTGATGTAATACTTGGTCAAGAAGACTCAAATGAAAGTTCAAATCATATTTAAAGTCATTTTCTATTTGTAGTATAATTGAGTGGTATTCAATCAAGAATTCACTAACACAACAACAAAACTTTTGGATAATCTTTCCAAACTTCTCATTATTATAAATTTGAATGAATTGTTTAATTCCATGATAGTATTTACCAAATTTGATTAATTTCTTGGTTATAATTTTCAAACTAATATCTAAATTTTTTGCAATTTTGAAGTCAGGACCTTCTATTTGGTCATTTATTGACTTTGGGTTGTACCTTTTACTAAACTGAATGTAATGTCCTTCATATCCCATCAAGACAAATATAATCTCTCGAGTAATCAATGCTTCTTGTAATTTCAATTCATTCACCTGTCCCAATAGTGCCCCAGCTTGTTTTTGATACTGATAAGGATTCGCATCGTTATCTACACATGACGATAACATTTTGAAGTCATCATCATCGTCGTCATCTACTAATGTTACAAAATCTAATGGTACATTCTGATGTTGTGAGAACAATGGATGAAATGACTGCGGGGAGGATATGTAAGGACTCGATTGTTGTGAAAATGATCTTTTCTGACCAGAGCTTAACCTATTTTGATGACTCCCGTGTTGATAGGGTAAATGTGGTGTTTGATGAAATGGATTAGATGGTGTTTGTAGAAATGAGTGTTGTCTCGATGATTGACCGGGAGAGGCATTCGAATGAAAACTTGCACTTGTTGAGTCTCGATTATGCTGTGGAGTTGATTGGTCCTGGTTGAAAATGTTTTGTGACTGAAATGTATTCATATATTCTTGATCATTTACAGTTGTTTCTATAATAACTTCTTTTGTTTGTTTTGATTTCTTAAAAAAATTCAAACACGCTCAATATAAAAAGGTAGCGCTTTACTGAACGTTTATTCACAAATCTAAAAATTCCCAACTTTACCTTTCTTCTTTTGCTTATCTATATGAGCTCTAAGAACTCTCTGCCTATCTCTCAATGAGAGTTTTTGTTTACCTTGAACTGCTTTTTTGTGGATCATCATGACGAAATTTTTCTTTCTAGCTTTTTCTTTATTTGTAGTTGAATGAGGAGCGTCTCTTTTACCTTTTCTAGAACCAAATTTTTCACGATCTTCCTTACCTTCTTTAGCATGAGCTATTCTCTCTTCTCTCAATTGTTTGTATTTAACTTTACCAACCAAGGTGGTTGAGTCGACAGACTCTTCATTCGACGCGCCCATTAGTTTATTTAATCCTGCTTCAGTTCTTAATTCTTCCAATTTTGCAAAATCTGCTGGCGTCAATATTCTACTAGACAACATTTCATTCATTGCTTGTTCAGCATTGAGTTTCAGTTCTTCAACTTTTACTTTCTTCTTACTTGGTTGACCCTCGAGTTCTTCCTCTTCTTCTTCATCACTTGATAATTCCAAATCGGATACTTCTTCTTTTTTATCATCTTTTTCATCTTCACTATCTGATATATTAATTTCCTTGTCAGACTCGACATTTACCCAATCACCTTCAACGTCGCTACTTTCGCTTTCGTCAACTTCCCAATTCTTATCATCATTCTCATCTTCATTATCTTCAATGCCTTGTTCTTCTCTCCATTTAGCTAACAATTCAATACCAGGTATAGAAGTGATATTATTCTCAACCCCATATTGTGGTAATCCTGACTTTTCACCTTTTTGTAATTCAATACTTGCAGTTTTACCACGGTCTTTTCTCAATAACATTTCTGGAGCAACTTCTCTATACAACGAAATCAAAGATCTGGCCGCCATCATGACTGCTTTCGACTTTGATCCTTTATATTCAGTCAAGTCTTGCAATAACGAAGAATCTATAGCTAATGGAGCTCTCGATAATATTTCTCTTATTGTGTTTATCCCTGCTGATGCAACCTCAGCGGCAACTCCATCACTCACGAATTCGTCGGCAATTTTTCTCACCACTATTTCTATACTTTCTGGTGGAACCAAATCGTGAGAAGCTTGAGCTGAAGCCGCCATTATTTGAGTAACATTTCTTTGCTTTGGAGTAAGATATTTAAGGAAGAAACTATAGATACCCAAAACAATCAATTTATGAGTACCAATCATTCTTGATATTAAATTCATGAATAAAATTTTTTGATCCAAGTCAAACTTGTTTGAATTCTTTGCACTTAAATGGTTATCGAACAACTGTTCTGCAAATCCTTGTGGGTCCCTTAATAGATGTATAGCTGAGAAGTTTAAATATGTTGCAGAATGTTTGGCTCCCAGTTTCTTCTTCATTTGTTTTACCGCTTGATCCAATTTTTTCGATCGTTTACCCGATTTTTTATTGTGTTGCATTTTATGTTTCAACTCCGTCATGTCAAATCCTTCCTCATCGGAACTATCTTCAAAGTTGTCTTCTCTTTCTTTGTCAGCACCGAGGAAAAACCTTACACCAGCTATTGAAACCTTGACATCGGGGTGTAACGCAGCTTGTGTCATTAATTCGATTGTTCTTGAGTCATCCCATATCCCTCTCCTCCATAATTCTCTTGTCAATTTGGTAGCCCATAAACCTTGATTGTCTTTTTGTTCCAACAAGTTGAATAATAACGCTTGAGTTGATCTGTTCAATTTTTGATTTTTAGCACCAGTATTGACTGATTTTAATAACGAAATCAAGGTGGAATAAATTTGTTTTCTCATTTGTTTTATATGTTGTCCAGATGAGCCTGCTGAGTATGAAACTAACAAAGGAAAGATTGTTTGAATCAAAGACTCAGCAGTGATTATATTCTTATTCCTCAACATTGTCAAACATTGTATAATCTTTTCTCTCAATTCTGGAGATAAATCACGGTGGTTATTTAGTAATACCGTTTTCAATTCTTCTGGGAAATTTGCAGTTTCCTTGGGATAGCAAGTGCATACAGCAGAGAGAAACCCTATCAATTCTATAAACTCAGTAGTTGAGTTTGTGTCTGCACCGGTTGGGTTCAATAAATACAAATCTCTTAACGATTCATAGTGGGAAAACTGTTGTAAAAATTCTTCGTGATATGATTCTGGATCTCTTCTCACCACATTTTGTAGTAATATAATGTTTGTTGGTAATATAGCAGCTCTTCTTTGTTTAACCATTTTGATTGATGTGTATCTAATTTATTTTTTTTTTTAGATGAGCCATCTCTGCCCCAGAGAAACAAAGAATTAAATAATTTAGTCGCTCATATTGTATAATCCGTATATATCTACCTCATCATCATCTAATTGTATTATCAGCTCTAGAAACCTGAGAAATCATTCATTAAACCATCAAGAGTACCGTAATTTAACTTCTTAGACATCGCAAGTCTTGAGAAATATCTTTTTGCACTATCACTTGCTGACTTAGGCTCGGTTTTATCATCTTCATCGTCAATTGGAGTATTCTCTTTGGATTTTCTCTTTCTTTTTACATTTGTTCTATTCCCAGCAACTTCGTCTGCCTCCACTTTTAAACGCTTTTTCTCTTGTTCAAGCATATAATCATGGTTCAAACCAGTCCATATTCGTTCCTTGATTTCAATTTCTTCTTCAGTTAATTTGCTTTCTAGAACAATATCATCGTCATCGTCCGAGTTCAATTCCATTTCAGAGCTGACTTTATTCAATATGTCCTCTGTTTTTGGCAAGCTCGAGACCAAATTTTTTGGCCAATTCATATTCCAAATTCTATCAAGCTCTTCTTTCTCTCTCATAGATTCTTCTGATTCGCCTTGACTGTTTGATAACTCATATGGAGTTTGATACATTGAATTTTTCAATTTGTTATTCTTCATCTTGATTATTCTATTCAACTGTTCATCAATAGTTTCTTTAGTAAGTGACATGTCTGATAAAATTGTATTTATCAATAATTGTTTTTGGGCTTCTTCTTTTGGTATACTTTCCAAATACTCCTTCTGTTCTTTATCCGTCATAGATTTCAAAGTTTCAAGATTGGTGTAGTTTGTGAGTGATTTTCTCTGTAAGTCATTAGCGATTTTCACCTCCAATTTACGATTCTTATCAAATGATGGAGGGTTTGAACTTTCCAAATTTTCAACTTCTCTAAACGATTTGATTGACAATTTTCCCGCTTTAGTCTTTTTGAATTCATTCAATCTTCGTTGTAATGTTTCTTCACCCACATGAGACACAGCCACTATCTCTAAATGAGTTCTTCTGAAATTATTCATTCTCGCAGCTAGTAATACACATGCTCCAGCAATACCCGCAGGTCTTCTCCCTTCATGGATCCAATCCGAAGACATTCTCTGAGCGAGTTTCACTGCGTCCTTTGCCACTTTTGTAGTTTTATCTTTGAAATCCAATTTCTCAACAAAATGTTGGATGAAAAGCGATGGGTCAGCTAATGGTAGTGAAGTGATATGCAACGCCTTCACCATTTTCAAAAACGTAGCACCTAGGGAATACACACTAATTTGTAATCGGGATGAGAAATCAATCAACATGTGATGAGTGCGTTCTTTTCTGCAAGCCACGTATAAACAAGTGGCTAATACATTATTTGATCGTCTTCCTTGTACGAAATTCAATGTCAACGCTAATCTGAACCACTCACCAGCTGCTTCGGCAATATAATCTGGTATTCTCAATGAGTTTGCGATTCTTTTAATCTTACGCTTCCCATTCAACAACGTCTGTTCTCTTGACTCCATGGCATTTTGTCTACCTCCTGTAAATGTTGCTCTTGCTTGATCAGCACCCACCATTGCACCTTGAACCATGGCTGCCCCAGATGAGGACTCACCAAATTGCACCTCACTAACAATGGGGTTCTCTTCTAGCACTGTACCGCATCGCATACACGATATATCTCCGGCGGTGGTATAACTGGTATCAAACTGGGTATGGTTGCAGTTTTTGCACACATTCTGTCTTTTAAACTTACTCATTGATAGTAAATAGAGAAATTTAGGAAGTAAAAAAAATAAATATTCCTTTGTGATAAACACGGTGCGGAAATATGGACCGTGAAATAGATGATGATGCGATAGAGGTATATGTTCCAGCACAAGGCAATAGCACTGGAGTGGTGAACGTATCTGAAACATTGACTCATCGTGGACTGAGAGAAGAAATTGAGTCAAATGTGATTTCTTCGACTGATTTTCCCTACAGTTTGGTGTTGAAGGTGCAAAGTTCAGAGCCTAGAGACGTACTACAACTGGAGAGAACGTGTCTTACCTTTATCAGATTTTCCACTGCTTTATTCTTTACGTCATTGGCGATATTACTAAACTTCAAATTTGACACTCTTGAAAAATCAAATGGGGAGAGCGATCCACAATCTCAAAGTACATACTCGATCGTTGTTTCTTATATATTGATATTTCTATCGTTATCAGTTTTAATAGTGAGTGGATTCAACTACTTTATTACTGTAAACAGGTATGCAAAGTCGAAAATATCAACGTACAATTTCAACAATTTGTCCACCGTGATTTGCATGACGGGGATTGTTGTAACATTGGTTTGTTTGAATATTTTGATGATTGTGGAGGGATATTTGAAGGAGTCATGATATAAGAATGAGTGTATGAAATTAGTATGATGATTTTCGATTACATTTTTTGGGTTCGTAAGACTTGCAAAACCCTAGTCAAGAGATGGTACCATGTCGAGGATCAGCTTAAGACTTCAATAATTTGTCCACAAGATATCAAAACGTGATATGTATTCAAGAGTGTTTCAAATTGTGAGATATTCCTTTACTTTGACTTTTTTGATCCTTTTGGTTTCACAATCTTACCATGTTTCTCCTTGTTTATCTTCTTCCGCTGGCCGAAGTTTTCCTTATCCATTTCCATGAGAGACTCTCTTTTCGCGGTTGAGACCAAGGACAAAGAATCTTTAATGACCAAATCGTCATTTATCTCTTCCAACAACTCCATTTTTTTGTTTATACGTTCTTCAATAGATTGAATTCTATCTATGTCCTTTTCACTCACTATTGATATGGCGACACCTTTCTTACCTGCTCTTGCGGTTCTACCTACTCTATGAATAAAATCATCTGGATCAGCAGGGATGTCGAAGTTTATCACCAATCCTACCTCAGGAATATCCAACCCTCTACTTGCCACGTCGGTAGCGATCAAGATTCTTGCTGCACTAGCTTTGAATCTATGTAAAGAGTTGACTCTTTCTTGTTGGGGCATGTCTGAATGTAAAGAAGTGACTCTAAAGTCCAACTTTTTCAAAGTCCGTTTCAAAACCTCAGCGGTGATAGTTCTATTGACGAATATTATCACAATTTTGTCTTTGAAACTATCTAAACTCAACACACTGTTTAGATACGCTTCCTTCACGTGGGATGGAACGAATATATAATTGATAGTTAAAGTGGATGGAACGGCTACTTTATCAATCGTTTCGACTTCATACATGAATATCGGTGGCTTATTATTCAGTTGAGGTTTGTCCTTCAATGTTTTCACTGCCTCGGTGATTGTGGCGGTAAATAACAAAGTTTGTCTATTGTCACTCGATGGTAAGATACTAAAACATCTTTGTAGATCACTGCCAAAACTATTACTCAATAATCGATCAGCTTCATCCAACACCAAGAATTTTATTCTCTTTAATCCATTCACAATCTCATCTCCACTATTTAAAATATGATCGGCCAATCTCCCAGGAGTTGCGATAATAAAATGGGGCTTTTTTTGTAAATCAATAGTCTGCTTGACGAAATCGTCTCCTCCCACGATAACACTACATTTGATGTTCATATTTGAGCCCAACGCAGCGAACTGTTCGGCAATCTGTAATGCCAATTCTCTAGTTGGTGTCAACACCAAACCGAAAACCCCAAATGGGTCCTGTGACCATCTTGTCAATATCGGAGCTGCAAATGCAATGGTTTTCCCTGACCCTGTTTTGGCACCACCGATACAATCGTGACCTTTCAAAATGGCAGGAATACATTCTTGTTGAATCTTTGTAGGTTTATGAATCTTCATTGATTCTAAAGACTCGCAGAGCCATTTCGATACCCCAAGTTGTTGAAAAGAAGACATACTAGATGATCATCACGGTGGAAAAAAAAAATTATGATATTACTAAACATACACACATCAATATCATGATAGATCATAATCGTCAATTTTATTTTTATACTTGAGTAAATTTTTCCTTATCTTAGAATTGTCTACCCATGTGAGATAATCCTCCAAATTTCTAGTCACCAAGTATGCTGGGTCAGTGATTACATTTGGACCTATTCTCACATGTCCTTGTTCAACAAATGTAATGGCGTCAGTCAAAGTTTGAGCCATTTTCAATCTACACATCACCACTCCAATTCTTCTTCTACAAAATGCACTAACGGTGATTTTGTTCTCTAGGTCGGAGATCTTGGATTTTGTAGCTAGGACCCCCATGTTATACAACTTTTCCAATATTAGTTGCTCATGTTTTATCCTGAATGGGTCAGTAGGCTTTAACATGGATAATTTATGGCCTAATTTCCTTATATCACCACAAATCTTATTGTACTTGAAATAATCTTCTCTATTTTGAATATGATACGTTCTCATCACTTGAGTGTCTCTATGACCATCATCTTGTTTCCAATCAAGAAAGTCGACCTTCTTCAATAGTTTCTTCTCGTGATGTTTTAATGCTCTAACCATGGTGTCTAATTATGTTGAGATGAGTTCAATGTTCGTGTTCACGAATCAACTTGGAAAGAAAAAAAAAATTATCAATCTCTCTCAAAGTCACAAACGATAATTATGTCCAGGATTGGAAATGGAATACGTTGGTTTTCCACTTATACCCCTAATATGTCAAATATAGGGAAGAAACCAGTGAGATTAGTCGAAGGGGTCTCTTACACAATAGAGCAAATCCCATTCGAATTCTGCAAGAAATTTCTGAATAAGAGTGTGGTATATCCCTTGGATCGACAATTGATCCTACAAGGACCATTAGGGAAAATTACTCAAGAATTAGCTCCGTTCATCAAAGTGGACCATGAGGAAAATAATCTAGTTGTCAATGTACAGAAGCCAAATAATAAATTACAAAGGGCCCTCTGGGGTACAACTAGAGCAGTGTTACAACGAAACCTAACTGGGGTGACTGAGGGTCATTTGTCAATTGTGAAATTTGTCGGAACTGGGTTTAGAGCGATAATAGAGAAAGACGAGGTTAAAAATAAACAATACATTAATTTGAAATTGGGGTTCCCATTCACACCGAGATTGGAAGTGCCCCCAGGGATCAAAGTGCTGACTCCAAATCCTACTAGGTTGATTATTGAAGGAAACGATTATGAGAAAGTCAGACAGTTTGCTGCTTCAATCAGATTATGGAAAAAACCAGAACCATATAAAGGAAAAGGTATATTCATTGATGATGAGACGATAAAGTTGAAAGAGAGAAAGATCAAGTAGTTGAAATGGATAGGTTTCTTGTATATATTAAAGCATGTTCTCTATTCAATTCTAGTTGAAAAATTTTAGTTTTTTTTTTTTTTTTCTGGCTTCACTAAATCATGTTTAAGGTGAATCTATCAAAGGTTGTTCAAACACCTTCTTCAAGTCACATACTGATTAGAAATGCAGCAAAGATAACTTCAATACATGCCATTCCATCGATAAAAACCAATCCTCCAGTGGTGAAACACACAATCGAAGAGAGAAATAAACGTAGACAATTGTTGGAAAGACCAGGAATATTTGGCATCAAAAGAGGAATGATCACTTGGTTCACAGAAAAGGGTGAACAAATACCGGCCACAGTGATAGAAATAGATTCAGTAGAAGTATTGGAACATAAAAAAAGTCAAGATTACGGATACGACTCTTTATTGTTAGGTACTATTGATCGATTCAAAAACTTGAAATTGGGTTTATCTACATTAAAAATATTCGAAAAGGCAGGCGTGGCTCCAAAATATAAAATTGGAGAATTTAGAGTGAGAGACACTGAATCATTGATGGATAAGTTGCCTTTGGGCACTGAAATAACTGCTGATTATTTTGCCGTGGGACAAAACATCGACGTCAAGGGAATCACAAAGGGTAAAGGTTTTGCTGGGGGTATGAAAAGATGGGGTTTCAAAGGTCAACCAGCCTCTCATGGTGTTACAAAGACTCATAGAAAAGCCGGTGGTCACGGTGGTAATCAAGATCCAGGTAGAATTTTCCCTGGTCATAAAGGTGAAGGTAGAATGGGAGGTAAAAACAATACGAAATTTAATATTCAAGTGTTGAATACCGATCCAGATGCTGGTGTAATAATTGTAAAAGGATCAATCCCAGGTCCAAAAAAATCCATCTTGAGATTACAAGATTCATTATTAAAGTATGGGATCTCGAAGAATCAATTGCTGAAACAGTGATACGTAAATAGGTAATAAATAAAATGGGGAAAGTCGAGTTTGAATTGTTTTGAATATCAATTTCGTTTTGAGTATGAGACTGTGTAGTTTGACGCTCTTGGAAATGTATCAAGTAGACAATTAGAGATGTCAGTGAAATTTCTTAAGGTTAAAATAAAACTACTGGAATAAAAATTGGTAGAATAGTACTAGAAGTCAGTGAAACATAGATCAATCTGAGTTGTCTTTTTTATTAGCTTGCACAGCTAGCTTGAAGACGGAGAAGCTATACACCAATTGTGAAATAAAGTAGTTATGAGCAACTACACAAGATTCGTGAGATTCACAAAAACATGTATCATAATTCAAAGTCCAACCTCAAAAACCAATCAGAACACGTTTAATCACTACATTAACTTTCAAACGACACTAATCCTTATTTCATCATCTTTCAATCAGATCAAACCACCTAGTTTGAACAGCTTGAAAAAAATTGAATGAGTAATCAGCACAAAAGTGTTGAGTTAAAGGTCCAAAAATTAACATGATACACCATTTGACAAAGGAAGACAATTACCGGATGGTTCTGGGAAAAGACAAGAACCATGTTCGTTAGAAATTGATCTTCTGGTGATAGAGAAAAGAAAAAGAAAAAGAAGAAAAAAATTAAACTCAAAATTGAAAAATATTTCAAATGTTGAGATTTTCTAGCCAACAAACACTACCTACTATTTAACTATACATTGAATTTATTCATCATCCATTTCGGATGGTCTAATCAACCCACCAACTTGCAAATCTTTTTCTCTTTGCTTTTTATCTAGTTCTTCCTTTGCCAATCGTTTATCCTCAGCAAACAAATACTCCGTTGGCTCACCACCGAATTCTTTCAATTGCACTAAGAAATCTCTAAGAATGGATCTGAATTTGAATAAGTCGTTATAATTACTTGTTAACACTTGAAGGAAGTTGCCCAATTGTTCTTGTTGCAAGTTTTCAAACGCACTTGACAATAAATTAGATAAATACTGTTTCAAATATTCTTGATTGGTTGTGCCTTGAGGAGCTTGTCCTTCAGTGTACATGGGGTACTTTATCACATTATCTTGTACCAAATGGATCAATTGAGCTAGTAATTGCGCTTGGTATCTGAATCCGGCTTTATGATCAGGTTGGGTAAATACCCATAATGTATCGGATAGAATTTGGAAATAAAAATTTTCATAAAATGCTCTAGTGAATGGAGTATCGCCCAATTTTTCTACATTCTCAAGCAATTCCAAAGTCAACAGTAATCCATTATCTTCAACTTCACGGTTGTTATGTTTGAATGCCCATAACGCTGCATTTATCAACGATTGGAACGCCTCTCCACTTAATTGTAATAAGCCTTGGAATGATTTCGAATTGATTTCTTTCAATAATTTATAAAATTCGACTCTATGTTCTGGATATTCTATGAAATCATTTTTGATCATATCTAAGGTACACTCAAATACATTTTGTAAGATCAAAACCACACCTTCCGGTATTGATTTGCCAACCTTTGAAATCAATGCCGTCAAACATCTCAAAACCTCAGCGTCTCTCGCATCGGGTACATTTGAGGAATAATCTTCTAAAGTAGCATTGAATAAAGGTTGAGTTAGATCTCGAACTATTTCTTCAACGTTGTCTGCTTGATTTATATAAGTTTCGATCATTTTTAGAATTTCTTTTTTTATTGTTCTTAATCCTCTAACTTTTGGGGTTTTGGTGGCAATTATACCACTTTCGGCAACCAAGTTTGAGATCATGGATGACACTGAGCGGTACAAGTGTAACATCTGCACGTACAACACGCCCAATTGAGAATAGAATCCTGGCCCCAAAGCTTTACACACTGCAACGTTTGTTTTGATAATGTTGGCTATAATCTTCACCGTGTCTGCATCACTCAACAACAGGGGATCTTGGCCAGCTTGTTGTACAATAGCACTCCAAGCCATATTTGGTAAATTCATTAGATTGCTCAATAACTTGTCTCTTTGTTCTTTATTAACTTGAGCACTGACTATGATCCCACATGCTTCATAGAATGTGTGCACTTGTTGAGGTTGTAAATCTTCAGTGATACTTTGAATATCGTTAATAATTTCATTTATGAAAGGCTCTGATTCTCCTTGTTGTAGAACTACAAAATGTTTCTTACATTTTTGAGTTATCTTTATAAAGGTATCACACGCCATATCTTGAACACCTTCATGAGTTTCATGCATAAATTCAAATAATTTATTAACAACTGTTTTTAAAAATCTCCAATGTGCTTTCAAAAATCTAGGGTATTGACCAACGATATACATTATGTTTGAAGCAACAACAGCTTTATTATCTTTACCCCTTTTCATATCGGTCAAACTTAATAAGTCTTTGATGACGTTAACAAGAAATCTTTTCTCCATATCTTCATTCATGGCCCCAGATATTGATCCAATTGCCCAGCACAATGTATTTATATTTTGCCATGACCATTCACTTTCGTCGATTTGTCTAGCCAATTTTTCAATCATAATTTGTTCAGTATCAATAACATTTAAATGTGTCAAATATACCAAAACCTCTCTCATATTTTTATACAATTGGATTGTGTCACTTTCTTTGACAAATTCACGCACAATTTCTCCTTCATCATTTTCAACAACCAAGACTTCTTCTGGTCTTGCCATATTTTCAATGATTACTAATCTCAATTTCGATAAAACTTCTTGGTATTGATGTTGTCTCAAATCGTACTTGGTTAAGATGGTTGGATCGGGAGCACCTTGGGCAGAGCCTCTTGTTAATTGCATCATTGGTGATAAATCACGATTTTGTACTTCTTTTATCTCCTTGAACAATTGAGATACATAATTAGACCAAAAATCTAAACAAGTTTTGAATAATTCTCGTTCTTCAATTCTTGATAAGTTTAACAAATAAAATAATGACGTTTGTAATAACTCTTTGATTTGAGGATCTGATTGTGTAGCGTGTTTTTCCAATAATAACAAATGATTTGATAAAAATGTACACAAGAACATGGCCAAGTCCTGTAAAAATGATTGATCCAATGAATTTGCAACTTTGTAACTCTCTTTCAAATTAGTTTGTTGAGGAACTATTAAGTAAATTTGATCCATGGTATTTTTGAAAAACAATAAAGTTTTGGTTTCATAAGTACTATTTGGAATTGATAATGAAGATATTTCAGTTAAACATTTCAAAGATATAGCTCTTGTATCACTTGGTTGTAAAAACTTAGTACTCAATAACTCTAATAAATTTGTGTCATAGATATAATTTATCGGAATCCATTGAATATACTTTAGTAATGCATTTAGTGTACTTATAATCAAAGAAGGTTTAGTTGTTCTATCCAAGATCTCATAACACAATTTGAAAATACTCTCAAATTCATTTTCCATTGATTTTTTCAATTGTAAAGCTTTTGCTGTTGTTAATTGATCTTCAGAAAAATCAAAAACTTCTTCACTTAATAATTTAAGGATGATCATATTATTTTCACAAACATTATAATTTGACTTTGAACTGACCACAATTTCAGGAATGAATTCGGGCCAATTATGAGGCCATTCTTGTTTCAAAATTGAAACTAAAGTTAGATCAATTTTATTTATCAAAGCTCTTTGAGTTTCAAATTCTTCGTCGTTGTTGCATAAACTGACTATCATATTTATGATGAATAATCTAATACCAATTCTTTCTTGATCACTAATAGTTTTCCATTTGAATTGAATTAATTTATTCAAGCAACTCAAGGCGATATATTTTGATTGTGCATTATTTGAATTGGATAATATTTTATCCAGCAATTTCCAAGAATCTGGATGTTCTTGGAATTGACTCAATACCAACGCAGCTTGTTTTTGACCATCGCCTGATCCTTTGTAGAAAGTATCAACTACTTGGTCAAATAGATTGATGTCTAAATCTTTGGAAAAATCTAAAATTGAATCCATCTATTGATTATGACTTTATTTCAGAAAGGTGTATGATTATGAAAATGTTGTCAGTGGGAAGATGATGGTGTAAAAATGTAATTTAATTGGTGTTGTCAATTTTTTGTTCTTTTTTTGTTTTTTGTTTTTTTTTTTTCATGATTCTCTATTAATTAATTAGTTTAATACAGCTTAGTAATTAAGAACGTGTATGAGGTAAAGGGAATGAAATTAGAGGATGAAGGATATCAAGTGAAGTCGTAATCAAGTGAATAGCGTATGTTATTCAATTGAGCTGTGGGTGTAGTTTATTGCACTTCGAATGCGATGGAGGGAGAAAAAGGGGTGGAAAAGTGTTTGACGATGCATTAGTGAACGACTATGTCAACGGAATTGACATTGATTATTTGTATAGTAATTGTGTTATTCAATTGATAGAGAGTTGTAGAATAATCTTTTGTTTGTTGTAGTCATGTTCAACTTGATTCACAAAACCAAAGTCAACGATGTACTATCGGTATGCTTTGTATACTTGAAAATGGATAAAGATAGTGAGTTGGATTTGATTCAATTCTTCAATTCTATTACAAGTAGATTTACATTGATTGTAGTGACGGGTAAACCAAATTTTGAAATCTACAATTTGTTGCAAATATGTGCCTTCAAGAGTGATATACATGTAATTATATCATATTTAATCAATAAAATTGAGAACCATCTTGAGTTGATCAAAAATACAATGCAAGCAATTGAATTAATCGTGGTTGAACATAAACAAGAAGTATATGATGAAACATTAGTTTCTTTGATGCTTAAATTACCTAATTTCGTACAATTGTTAGGATGCGAACCAGAGGTTGAGTTCCAAGCTATAGTCTCAAATCACAACTCAATAAAAGAATTAGTAAATCATATATATTGAATATATATTATCTTATTTCTTTGCAAATTCAACACCTTTTTCAATATTCTTAGATAATTGATCAATTGCAACTGCTAATAATTTCTTTTCATCGTCATCGATTTCATTCAAAATGTCATATTTGACCTCTTCAATACCATTTTTACCTAATAAAACAGGTAAAGAGAAGAAATCTAAATCTTTAACCAATTTTTTAGCTTCTGCAGAACCTTTGATTGATGAATCATTCAAGTTTAAAAATGTACACTCAACGATGTTTGATTTACCAGAAACAGCATTCAAGATTGATTCAGCTAATTTGTACCCAGCATAAGCCATTGATAAAGTAGCGGAACCAGCACCATTTTTAGCTTGAACAACTTCATCACCACCGAATTGGACTCTTTTAATCAATTCTTTCTTTTTCTCTTCTGATAATTTGTCATAGAATTTCTTTGATGAGCCCAATGAATATAATGGGACAATTGTTTCACCAGAGTGACCACCTACAACATTGATGTTGAAGTCACTTGGTTTTGATTCATCTGAATACAATTGAGAAATAAAAGTATTTGCTCTTACAATATCCAAGGTAGTAACACCAAATAATCTCTTGGCATCAAAAACACCTTTTGATTTCAAAGTTTCAGCAAAAATAGGTACGGTTGAGTTGACAGGGTTACTAATGACTAAAACAAATGCCTTTGGACAGTTTTCCGCAACACCTTCAGCCAACAGTTTGACAATACCAGCATTAATGTTGAATAAATCATCTCTTGTCATACCTGGTTTTCTTGGAACACCAGCTGGGATAATGACCAAGTCTGAATCTTTTAAAGCTTCAGACAATTGAGTGGTGTCTTCTTTTGAAGGAGGGACAAAAGCTTTTGTGTTTGAGTTAGTGTTGATGTGGCCCAAATCAGCACCAACACCAGGAGTGTTGAAGACGTCAAAAAGAGACAATTGGGAGACTTTTGGGTTCAATTTTAATAATAAGGATAATGGTTGACCAATACCACCAGCGGCACCTAAGACAGTAACTTTAACCATGATGTAATAAAATGTGAATGAATAAATAAATATATAAACAAGTGGAAATTTGAATGAAAAATTGAATTTAACTGTTGAAAAATTGAATGATAATTAGTCAATTATATTTAATAGTAGTTACAATATGTGAATATGATTTCTCCGAGGGGATTGGAAGGAAAACTAAAAACAAGTGGGGAGAAAAGGAACATTACATTTTCTGTGTTGAAGTACACTACTAACTAATTTATTATACCATGTGTAAATGAAATGTGTATTGTATTACATAATTTATTATGTAACTTCTACCCCAACTTTTCAAATATTTTTTCTTTCTGCCCATATGCTACGTCCAACTGTCGTCCTCTTTCGTCCCAGCAGTTTAGGTCCATGGTATCAATTTTGTCAACGTATTTTTACCAAACGCACAAGGAAAAAAAAGACCTATTAAATCAATCCATTTAAAATAAAATCTTTAATGTATACGTAAATCACCGGGCTAAGGACAATTTCGGAATATCCCAATTTAAAGCAACATTACCTGATTGAGACTCTCACCTATGATAATTTCACTGGCTTCATTCTATATTTGAAAATCTACATTCCCAATTATTATTTTGTTCAATTAATTTCCTCTAACCAGTAAGTCAGTTCGTTATTTGATCAATGCAATGTGCTTAGTAAAAATACATTTTGAATCTCCTTTTACATTATCAATAGTCTGTCAATATTCTCGTAATAGCTCTCGTTATAAAGATACAAGAGTAGTCATACCAACATCCTACGCTGTTCTCAGTTTTTCACTCATAAATGGCAATTTCATGACATGTTCAAAGCGCAAGAGTTTTTGTTCTTTTTTGTAACATTCTATCTTTCTCAGTTTCCTATGTAAAATTTTGAGTTACAAGCAATAGCTAGTGTTGCAGAATTAGCAAATATTATGTACCTAACAAACCATTTGAAAACTCACATTAGTCTCTATTAGCAAAATATTTACTATACAGAGATATAGACTGACAAAAAAAAACCGTTACATACACAAGAACCTACCTTAGGTTATGTTACGGTTGTAGTGCAAAGTTTACTTGTAACTTGTAACAGATTCTTTGAAACGACTTAGTCGGCTTCAATCGGTATACTTGAAGTCGAAGCTCGTCAAGTCATACTTGTCAAATAATTAAAAGAATGAATTAAGGGAACTACGATTTAGATACTGAGGATACTAGATTGATTGCTTGAAAAACATATGGGTAGGCCGGAGCAAAGTTTCGTTTGTATTTCATCTTGTATAACCTTTGAGACAAAATGCTATCTTCATCATGTTCTGAATAGGCTAAAATACTGAAATATACCTGTTCTGCTAAAGTGAAGGAATATCCAATTTTAAAAATTTCAAAATATTAAATTTACAAGTAAAATAAAATTTCTTTTTGAAGAGTGGCGACTAGAAAGAAATATTGGCCACGATATATGAAAAAATCGTAGACAATATTGGTAAGTGAGGGAATGCGAATGTAGACTGAGTATAGTTGTCAATTGAAAGATTGAGTATGAATAATAAAGAAACGAGTATTTTGACGATGATGAAACATGGGAAATATGAAGTGAATTTAAGATTTAAATTGGTCAAGAAGTTTAAAGAATCGTCAAAGGTCAAATTAGGTAATGTTAGTGTTGCAAAATTATCGGAAGGAGATGATAAATATAGATTATAATACTGATGTTTGTTGTTTTTGTTCATCGTCTAAATAATGTATTGGGAAAGTAACGCTAACTAATTAAATAGAAATAAAAGAAAAAAGAAAAAAGTTAAAATTGTGATTTTGTTCAGGTGACCTTTTATACACTCACACAATCTATTTATATCTATATCTCCATATCTTTCTTTTCAACCATTGATTCACCCACTCCCATAGTACTACTACACTCATACAGATAACCATTTAACACACGCTGAGAACAGTCCTCATACTATCCCACACTCTATCTCCTTCCTCCTATTTCCTAATGCTGTTCACCAAAGACCACAGAAGAAACCCTTCAAACTCTTCTGAAGATGACCCTTACGATACAGCTGAAAATTACTATGGAAACATCGATCTTAAAAAAATAGCAAATACAAACTCACCTTTGAATAGAGTCCGTACATTTAGTGCGTTTGAAACTAAAACAACAAGACAAGATTTCCTTAGAAAATTGAATGAACAACACCCCATATCTAATGTTATCAACGAAGGCTCAGAACCCAACTCAGAGACTCAATCAATCGTCTCATCAAAAACACCCACTCCACCTATTGATGATAATGCCCAACCCAAAATACAATTCAACGTTGGCAAAACTAATTTATCCTCCACCACTGACGATAATGCAGAGGTTCCAAATAGTTCAGATGAAGAAGATCCTCTTAGCACCAGTCCTACCACAATTTCTGATGACACTCAAACTGTTATCCCCCACCCAACTAGCTTCAATGGAGATTCCGACTCATTAAAAAAACGTCCTTCGATTGTCCCCATCTATCAAAGCACAAACTTTTCACCGTCAACATCACAAGATTCGGTGAATTCCGCCACTAGCCATTTTAGAAGACAATCAGTAGATGATTCCAATATAAGACCTAAAAAATTCTACATTAGTGACATCAAATCAACTTTGAAAGAACTATTGGAAAATGAAGACACCGATAATAATTGTCAAATTACCATTGAAGATACTGGTCCTAAAGTTTTAAGATTAGGTACAGCAAATTCTTTGGGATTTAAACAAAGATCCGTTAGAGGTACATATATGTTGAGTAATTTATTACAAGAATTGACGATTGCAAGTAGATTTGGAAGACATCAAATAATCTTGGATGAAGCTAGATTGAATGAAAACCCTGTGAATAGAATGAAAAGATTGATTTCAACTCAATTTTGGAGAAACTTGACTAGAAGAATCACAAAAGATAATATAGTCGAAATGTCAAGAGACTCCAAGATTAAGGAAATTTGTAAAAATGATCAAGGAGAATTGATAACCCTAAATGAAAGTCATAGAATCTACATACCCCATAATAGAACAGATCAATATGACTTTTTCACCTCGATAAAGAAAGAGAGAAACGACATCAATTTGGATATCCAGTTGTTACCTGAAGTCATAGATGCTGAATATATCATGTCTATCAATAATAAGCCAGGATTATTGGCAATTGCAACCAAACCAGATCCCCAAAATCCACAAAATTTAATAAGTTGGCCATATGTAGTGCCTGGTGGAAGATTCAATGAATTATACGGCTGGGACTCATACATGGAGACTCTAGGCTTGTTAACTGACGTTAGTGCATCCAAAAATTTAGATCATTTGGAATTGGCAAGAGGTATGGCTGAAAACTTTATCTATGAAATTCATCACTATGGTAAGATATTGAATGCTAATAGATCGTATTACTTGGGTAGATCTCAACCACCTTTCCTCACAGATATGGCTTTGAGAATTTTCAAAAAGACTAAAGAAGTGTTACCAGATGATTCTGATGATACTTTAGACTTCTTAAAAAGAGCCACATTAGCATCAATAAAAGAATATGAAACCATATGGTGTGCAAAACCTAGACTAGATGAAGAAACCGGTTTATCATGCTATCATCCTGAGGGTAAAGGTATTCCTCCCGAAACTGAATCCACTCATTTCGATGCAGTTTTAGAAAAATATCTCAAAAAATATAACATTGGTCAAAAAGAATTTATAGAAAAGTATAACCACGATAAAATTAAGGAACCAGAATTAGACGAATATTTCCTTCATGATAGAGCAGTTAGAGAAAGTGGACATGACACTTCATATAGATTAGAAGGTAAATGTGCATACTTGGCAACGGTTGATTTGAATTCATTATTATACAAGTATGAAAATGATATTATATACATCTTGGAAACATTTTTCGACAATAAATTGGAATTCCAAGGTACAATACACTCATCTGATGTATGGAAAAAAAGAAGTGAACAAAGGAAAATTAATGTTGATAAGTATTTATGGAACGAAGCTGACTCAATATATTACGATTATAATGTTCATGATCATCAACAGACAGATTATGAGTCTGCCACCACATTCTGGCCATTATACGCAAAATTGGCATCTAAAGAGCAAGCGGAAAAACTTATAACTAATTCTTTGGCCAAGTTTGAAGAGCATGGCGGCTTGGCTGCTGGTACTTTAAAATCAAGAGGTGATATTGGATTGACCAGACCAAGTAGACAATGGGATTACCCCTTTGGATGGGCACCACAACAAATTTTGGCATGGATAGGATTGGCCAATTATGGATACAACGACACTGCCAAACGATTAGCTTATAGATGGTTGTTCATGATGACCAAATCGTTTGTTGATTACAATGGTGTTGTTGTGGAAAAATACAATGTTACCAAAGGTGCAGTATCTCATAAAGTCGATGCAGAATATGGTAACCAAGGTTTAGATTTCAAAGGTGTAGCCACCGAAGGGTTTGGTTGGGTCAATGCATCATATGTCTTTGGTCTAACCTTTTTGAATTTATACGCTCAACGGGCACTTGGAACTTTGACTTCTCCGCTGACATTTATAAAAAATATATCTAGTGGTCAAAGAAAGACATTTCAAACCGATTAGTGAAAGGTTTTATATATAGATAGATAGAAAAATTGAATTACATCATTGTTTATACTGTAAGTTTTGATCGATTGTTTTGTTTCAAAATATTATTGCGAAAACGAAAATAAAAAAAAAAAAAATTTCAACTTTACTATTCTATTATAGATTATACCTTAGCATTTCATACACAACACAAGATCTACTTGAACAACATTACATAGTCCCATTTAATAAATGTTGTCTCGTTTCAATTATAGAACACTCAGGTATTACTCGTCTTTTAAAACCGCAATTGACACTGCGGAAAAGTTGGTGTCACCGCCAACCACAAAGTTTCAAGATCCTTTTAGCATAGTCAGTCATGAGATGTCGAATTTGGCCAAATCCATAGCTAACCTTATAGGCTCAGGCCACCCCACCTTGAATCGAGTCAGTTCGTATTATTTCGAAGCAGAAGGTAAGAATGTCCGTCCATTAATTGTATTAATCTTGAGTAAAGCAATACTGAAAATACCAATTGAAGAGAGAAATCGTATACCGATTGATAATTACGATGTCACCGAACAACAACATATACAGGGCACGCCTTTTAAATCAAATAGTTCAATTGCCGGAAAATCAGTAGACGACTCGTTGAGTCCTCTCGCGGTGTTGCATGGCATCAACCCCAAGGTTATATTGGACCCCTTAAGTAAACCAATGGACAAATTGCCTCAAAGTGACCTAATGAATGGAATCTTGCCCAAACAGAGAAGATTAGCAGAGATTGTTGAAATGATCCACACTGCTAGTTTATTACACGACGATGTAATTGATTTATCCGATTCAAGAAGAGGAAGACCAAGTGGGAATATTGCATTCACTAATAAAATGGCAGTGTTGGCGGGCGATTTCTTATTGGGAAGAGCCTCCGTCGCAATTGCAAGATTGAGAAACCCCGAGGTGATTGAATTATTATCTACAACAATTGCAAATTTGGTAGAAGGAGAATTCATGCAATTGAAAAACACAGTGATGAATGAGGAAAACAATTTGAACGACACTAATGAAGATAATGACGAAATTATGAACGATGGTGAGGTTAAAAAGATACCCAAACCAACGGGGAAAGTACCTACAAAACAACATGAATACTCAGTATCATCAGTGAATCACGATACAAACGTTGAGGCTGCTTTTGAATACTACCTACACAAAACATATCTTAAAACTGCTAGTTTGATGTCGAAATCATGTAGAGCGGCTGCTGTTCTCAGTGGTGCCAATGACGAAGTGATAGAAAACTGTTATCAATTTGGACGTAATCTTGGTTTATGTTTCCAAATTGTCGATGATATGCTAGATTATACCAGTTCAAACAAATCGTTTGGTAAACCATCACAAGCAGATTTAAAATTGGGTTTGGCCACCGCTCCAATCTTGTTTGCGTGGGAAAACGAGCCAAAATTGGGTGAATTGATTGCCAGAAAATTCAGCCAACCGGGCGATGTCGAAATTGCAAGAAAATCAGTTGACAAATATAATGGGTTAGAAAAGACAAGACAAATGGCTAGTGATTACTGCTTTAAAGCATTAACAAATTTGAGAACGTTGCCTGAATCAGACGCAAGAAGCGCATTGGAATTATTAACCAATTCCATCTTGACAAGAACAAAATAGAATCTTGTACATATAGACCTCTATAGAGTTGTTAAATAGAAACCTAGACGGAAAACAAGTCTACTTCTGAAATATTTTACTTTCGTAAATTTGAGCAAAGAAAAAAAAATACTGTCTCATATGGTAGCGAGAGCATTCACTCAATAATATTATGAATTTTTTTTGTTTTCATAATTTTTTTAAAAATCAAATTTTAAAAATTCTCATAATCAACATTCAATCCTAATGTCATCTGAAGAATCAAAAAGCAAGGTCGAAGAGACATCAGCCTCTTCTATTCCTAAGCCACCAACATCCAACGTATTTTCAATGTTTGGTGCTAAAAAGGAAAAAAACGAAGATGAAGAAGACAAACCTAAATCAAATGACGATGATGAGAAAGATAAGAAAAAAGATGATGACGATGAAGATAAAGCAGATGAGGAAGAAGCAGATGTTCATTTCACCCCTGTCATTCAATTAGACAAGAAAGTCGACGTCAAGACTAATGAAGAAGATGAAGAGGTCGTTTATAAAGTCAGAGCTAAATTATTCAGATTCCACGCAGATTCAAAAGAATGGAAAGAAAGAGGAACTGGAGATGTCAAATTCTTAAAACATAAAACCACTAATAAGACCAGAATCTTGATGAGAAGAGACAAGACATTGAAAATTTGTGCTAACCATTTGATATCCTCTGATTATGAATTGAAACCTAATATTGGTAGTGATAGATCTTGGGTTTATACCGTTACTGCTGATGTCTCGGAAGGAGAACCTGAAGCCCAAACTTTGGCTATCAGATTCGGTAATAAAGAAAATGCAGACAACTTCAAACAACACTTTGATGAAGCTAAAAAAGTAAGTTCAGCATAAGGAAAAGCTCGGCTGAAGACTTTTGTCATTCTTATATAGTTTAATACAAGTGCATTGAAAATGAGTAATGTAGTGTGACAATAGCGATTTCAAAACCGTGTACAATAATAAAGAACAGCTTTGAAAAACGTGGTACACAAAATATACATAAATCAAAAAAAAATCTTAAAATTATGCAACCAAATTTTATTTATCAAAAACTTGACTCTATTCTCAAGTCACCCAATTCCAAGTTTATCGTATGAAATTCGGTAAATACCTTGCATCAAGACAGCTAGAATTACCTGAATACTCAGGACATTTCATAGATTACAAGTCTTTAAAGAAATTAATCAAACAATTGGCTATACCCAAGAATAATTCTTTAACAACAGGCTCAAATTATGAAACTTCAATCACTGAAATCCAACAAACGTTAAAGGAAAATAAGGCATCTTTCTTTTTCAGGGTCGAAAGAGAATTAGATAAGGTGAACTCATTTTATCTTGAGAAACAAGCTAATCTATCGATAACCTTAAATTTATTACTCATGAAAAAGAATGAAATTTTCACAAAAGCAAATGAATATTTGAAACATAATGATATAGAGCACGGAGGTAGTGATAGTCAAATGATTTCAAATTTTAACAACTCCATCTCCTTTATGAATTTGTATCAAAATTTCAAAAAAATTCATCAAGATTTGATTAGATTGCAACAATTTATTGAATTAAATGAAACTGGATTTTCCAAAGTGGTGAAAAAATGGGATAAAAGATCAAAGTCACATACTAAAGAGCTTTTCATTTCCACTGCTGTTAGTGTTCAGCCGGTATTCCATAAAAATGAAATCAATGAATTGAGTGATCTCGTAACTCAATCTTTATTTGACATTGAAAGCATGATGGATGGTGACTATTCATGTTTGAATAATTATACAGAATTAAGACAGCTTCAACAGCAACAGCAGCAACTACAACAGCAACAACAACAACAACAACAACAGAAAGAAGAGGAACCTGATAGAGTGTCGTCACCAAACGAAAGTCCTATTTTTCAAAGACATTCATCTATCACCGCGTCAATAAGTAACAATAACGAAATAGATGAACTATACTCGAGCTTTGTCAACATCGCAACTATAAAAGACCCAGACACTTCGTTGTTGACAAGATGGGTTGATAAAATCAATGGTTCTCACAAACAACTGGAAAATTTTACTCCGGATGCTAGAGTTAAAGTTTCAAAAATATTCCTCTTATCAATTTCAAATTTGAAGATTTCAGATCAGTTTCTACAAACTTTCTTACAACTAATTAATTTCGACATCGATTTTGAATTCACCAATAATGATTTAAATAATAACAAAACCATTCTTCATGAATGTTGTTCCATACCGATTATAAACCACAATGAGACTAATGTAATTATCAATAATGGGGTCAAAGTAGTCAATCAAGATATAATCAATCATACTCGGTTCTTCATTGTGAAATACATAATTGAGAATATGAAAAATAATCACGATTTATTGATCTGTAAAGATTTTAATGGTAGAATTTGCTTACATTATGCATCACAGAATAATAGAAGTGATTTATTGAGTTTAATACTACCTGTTTTTCCAACGAACCACATAGATGACCTAGACAACGAGTCCATGTCTCCATTACTATTGGCTATTAAGCATGGCAATTTGAATATCATCCAAAACCTAGTTCAATATGGGTCAAATCCATTTCCAGAAGCCAAGAAGGAGAAATTACAATATTTGCCTATCAACTACGCTTGTAAATTCGGAGACTACAATTTATTAAAATATCTTCTATCTAGTTTGGATAAGGTTGTTGATTTCAAGGTCTTATTAAATCAACAAGATGTCGAAGGTTTATTACCATTACACGTTGTTTCAAGAGCAGGGCATTATCAATTGATAGAATTACTCATCCATCATGGTGCGGAGGTGAATAAATTGGATGGGTTCAATAAATGGACACCGATATTTTACGCTGCATCTGAAGGTCACGTCACCACTACCCAAGAGTTGATTAAATTTGGCGCTAGATTGAACATTATTGATGAAGATGGTTACAATGTACTATATTACTGCGTGGTGGAAGGACATATTAATGTAATCAATGTGTTGTTGAAATATCAAAATGATATGAAACTTGATAGAGAATCCACTGATTTTTCATCGATGGCTATACTAGGAGATGTGAATGAGGCGGATGACTCGGATGGAGAAGAGGAAGACAGTGGCTCTCTAGATAAAAATCCAAATAATAATAATGTTGACATCCCAGACTTGCAACTACCTCCTCCAATATTACCCTTGCGCAGATATGGTCATAACTTTTTAGAGCAAAAAGTTCTTATCGAATTAATTTTCTCCACTGATGAAGAATTCATAAATTTGTTCAATTTGTCCAATGATTTGAAACCTGGAAGAATCACCCTTACCTCGAACATCTCAGATATAGTTCCTAGGAACATCCTATTGCCAATCGATGAGGAGAAATCTAATAATGGAAAAAATAATAATAACTGTGTATTTCAAACCGATGTCGAATCATTGAATGAGTTCAGAATTGATTTCGAAATTTTTCCAAAGTTCGGTACCAGATTGATTGCCAAAACAACCGCCTTGAATTTTTCTCAAATTGATACAACATCACCAGAGATAAATTCAATACAATTACCATTATTCGATCTAAGATTGAGAAATATTGGACAGTTGAAATTCAATTACCAAGTCATCTTCCCATTTTCAGGCGCTTTATTAGAAACGTCAAAATTCGACACTTATTGGAAATCATCTACCAATTTTGTTAAAGCCAAACAATCATTGAAATTAAATGCTGCAGGAGGATTATCCCCCAATAATTTCTTGTCACCAAATGGAAATACTACAATCCCCGACATCACACCAGCGCAACAAGTCCAAGGCGCAGTCAGCAATTCTTCAATCGTCACTGCAACATCATTATCAGGTGAGTATTTGAGAATCAAGATATGTTTGTTGAACGATGGTACACCAATAGTATGTCCCCATTGGTCAATCTCTATAACTGAGAATATTGACCTTTATTTACCAAATTTGTCATTGGAGCAATTAACCTCTATAACTGATGATTTGTTTGATTATACCAAAGTCATCAAAGATTTATCATCCATGACAATTAAAGATATCTTGTATATCAAGAAATTATTGAAAATCATCTACCTACCTTTAGACATCATACTAGACATTCTCAATAATGACATCAATTTGAATTTAGAATTGGTATTTCCAAGCTTGTTTGAGTTGGATGTATTGCCATTCAATGGAAACTTACAAAATAATTTGAATAATTTCATTGATTTTACTTTGAATGATGTGTTCAATCATATAAGGACCCTGAAAGAGACAAACTCAAGATCCATCATATTTCTAAGCTCAAATTCATTAATCTGTAAGATATTGAATTGGAAACAACCAAACTTTCCTGTGTTTTTGATCATGAATGGAATTACCTATAATTTGAAAAAACATGAGTTTGAAAAGAGATCAACAAATGGGTTAAAGATAGGCGAGGGTGAGTATAAAAAGGAGTTGATTGATAATTATCAAGAATTGACAATAAGATCTATCAAAGAGGCGGTCAATTTTACAATAAGTAATAACCTCATAGGGTTGATTACCTCAATTCATTTATTGAATTTGGTACCTAAGTTGATTCCTTTGATCAGATCGAGAGGGTTGATTTTAGTTGCGTCAAGTGATATCAACGAGGAAGAAGATCAAGAAATTTTGAGAAAAGAGTTGGATTGCTATACTAAGACTGAGATAAATGGGTTACGATTTGATGATGTGCTAAGTTTTAAAGAAGACATAACTATGTAGTAATTAGAAATAAAGTTTGTGCATTATTGTGGACAATACCTCCACTACCTTGATTCAATATTTGACTCTGGTGCCAGATTGATCGCAAAATTGAGATTGTCCTTTGTAGCTGACATCCAAGAAGAAACGATTGAATCAAAGTTAGCTCGAATATCATCAAGCAAAAATTCATTGTCGTTGTCTGATTCAAAGAGCATAGTTTATCAATCAGAATGCTTTTATAAAAATTTTCTTCTTCTTGGAGGCGGTGGCGGAGGTGGATTGATAGAATTTCGATTGACCGGTATGGGAGGTGCTGGTTTCCTCAATGCCTTTTGTTTCAAAGAATTATTTGAGTTTATTGATGTTGAAGATGAATTATTTGATTGATATAGTACATTTTGTTTTTTTATTGATACTGGTAGTTTTGGCAACGGTTTTGAATTCAAATACTCAGTGGGAAGATCCAAAATATTTGAGTCTTTGCATATTTCATCTTCAATTGACTCTAAATTCATATCTGACAATTCATTGGATAAAAATACATTTGCATTGTTCTCCAAAATCATGGTCTTTTTCTCACTATTTCTTCTCTCCATAAAGTTATGAACCGTTGTATGTTTATGATAATCACTTCTAAGACCAGCTTTAATCGAAGCGTGTTTGGATATTTTCAATTCCGTCAAATCACTATCTGAGGAATTTGTTGATGAAGGAGATTCTGACTTTTTGTTATCATTATCTTTTAACCATTTGATGTTTAAGCACTTCACTGCCAATTTTTGAATCAGTCTATCTTCCTCTTCATTTTCCTCAAAATTGAGTACAATATTCGATAGTAGCTCTCGAATGTCTTTAACTTTATAATTTTCAGATTCTATTTGGGAGAATATTAGGATAGGATGCAACACCCTTAGATAAGTAAGTAACAATATTTTATTGTTTGCAATTTGATAATCCAAGTCATTCAATTCTCGAATTAAAATGTCAATTAATATTTTCAAATCGTTTAAATAGATCAACTTTGTGGTGAAGCTAGTTGTGAACACCAAATATAGGAATTTCAATATCAAAATTTTAATGATTTGTGACTCTTCACGATTTAAATGGTAGATTAATAGGTTTATGAACTTCACAATGTGGTTCAGATTAATTGAGTTTTTGATCAATTCATCAAACACCAAGTTAGAGCAATTTCCACCTAGATTATAGAATTTCATCAAAAATTGTTCATTTAATAGTAGCAACAATTTCAATTCTTCATAAGCAATGAGTTTATGTTCATTTGTGAACTCGTCGTCATCTTCATTGTTGAAATCATAATTGTCAAAGTCGTCATTGGATAGTAAGTACTTAATTAATGTACTTATGAGACTATTTTCAATCAAAGATTCAAATTCAGAATCGCTCAACAACTCTGCGTGATACAAATATTCAAATACCACGTCACATCCAAATTTTAAAATCACAAATGACGATTTTTGATGTTCGATAGCGATTATCTGCGTCGTGATGAATTGACTTATGATAGATACAATTTTGAATTTCGATAGCGAATAGTACAACTCGTCTAAGTCTATCATATCTATACTTTTATCATGTTGATCATGTTGAGTGTTTTTCAATTTAAGGAGTAATAATAACGTAATGAGAATGAATTCCTTCATACATTCGTTTTCATAAATCACTTTTTCGTCGTATTCGGAATCACTATACAAGATTGAGTTGGTTATACCTGTGAACGTTTCTAAAAATGCCAATATCTTTCCAATGCAAAATTTATAGTTTTTGATAAACATATTTGAAGTTAAAAGTCTTAACGAATAGGTAGAGATGAGTTGGTAGCTTGGAGATTGTTCGGTATAAACATTGTCCAATACGCATTTGATGTAGATTGAGAAGTTTTCATTGCATTCACTGGGGTCACTATTGATAAGAATGGTGGATATTTCATCTTCTAAGAAATCCCTATCTGATAAAGGTAGTGAGATTGACGAAAAAGAGTGTTTGAATGATGAAGACCTATTCAATTCATTCAGGGTGGATATCATCAACAGTCTGGACGGTTTTCCCTTGAAATATTCTTGGTGGTGATATAATTGTTACAAAGAGAAAAATCGTTATCTGTCACGTGAGGTATATTTTTCAATAACCAATTGTTTTCAAATATATATCAGTACCCCATCCGTTATAAGTCTGTACCGTTAGTGATCCTTTAGTCACTTGATAATCTTCTTTCTCCTCCTCGCCTTCTTCGTAATAATGCTCTTCTCTAGGTTTTATTGTATCGTTGAAAACTTCAATATACTGTTTGGCCAACGGTAGGCCAAACCCCATTCCAGCAACTGAGTTTCCTCCTAAACCAGGCGGAACATTCAATGTCTTATAGCTATCTCCTTCACCGCTTTCATAAGTTGTAAATGAATAATCGAATATGTTCTGTACGATGCGCTGTGGTATACCTTTACCTTTATCTCTTATTCTCAATTGTAGATATTTTGATTTCTCCAAACTTGTCGATACAGTAATTACCACTGGATCAGTCACTTTATTCTCGATCTGAGCTCTGAAGGAGTTTTTGAAAAGTTCCATTAGTATGTAGTCTAGATGGTATTCTATATAAGGGAAGTTCAAAACATCCTTTTCAGTTTGATTCAATTCTGGCTCAGCTTGACTCCAGTAATTCATTGGCAACAAGCTTGTATCAATTTTGATTGGCACTGATTGATCGTACTTCATCATGGTTATATCATTGACTATTTCGGCGTTTTTTTTGATCACGTCGGGTATGTATAGCATCTTGATCACTCCATTGAATTTCCCTCCTGGAACAAACTTCTTTTGATCGTTTAAAGACTTGGTTAGTTCTATATGTTGGTACGCTATCAATCTCATACATATTCTTTCTTTTAAATGATGGTCTAGAAACAGTTTGATTTGATTTAGTGAAAGCAAATTGCCAACCTCAGTGAAACCTTTAGACAAACTGGGCAATGTGTCTGCGTGGATTTCAATAAATTCATCCAAGACTTGACGAGAGAATTTAGTGTTTTCTTCTAAATTATGTGGTATGTACGAGCTTGCTTTTAGTAGTTGAGACATGGATTGTAGATAAATATTGTAACTTTGTGAAATTGAAGGATTCAAAACCACCAAATAAGGCAATTTCCTGAATTCTTTTAATCTACGAGCATTGAATATGAGCAAATGTTCGATTGTTTCCCTTGCGTTCTGTAAGATGAACTCGTTTGATAATTTCTTACTTTGGTCGTACAACTTCTGCATCGAGAATTTCGGTAGTGGTTTGGATGCATAGTGAATGATTGGTTGTTCTAATTTAGTTCTAATTTTATATTCCTCTAGGAATTTCCTCTGCTGAGTTGCTTCTTCGATTCTCACACTGATGTTCCTAGTAAACCATCTTTGAGGATTTCTCCAGCTTTTAATCATTTGGAACTCGATTGAAAAAAAGTGAATCATAAAAAATTTAACCATGATTGATGAATGTCCCCTTTGTGTGAAACAAGAGAATAACGACGATGAGGATCAAGAGAACGTCTCATGGATCCAATGCTCAAATTGTCAACAGTGGTTCCATTCGACATGTTTAAATTTGAGTGAGAGCGATGTGAACGAAATTGTTTCGTATCATTGTACAAAATGTGTCAAAAAGGTAGGATCATCAATCATGAAACGGAAATCAAAACGATCGAGGGTTTCCATAGACTATGTTGCTTTGAATGAAGGAGAGACGTTTGCGTTGGATAAATCGGTGCATTTCCAACTACCTAATTTTCTAAACTTTATTGGAGAACCCAATATTCATGTCAAAAATGATTTGACTAAACAATTCATGTTGGATACAAGGATGGAAAAACCAATCTATATCCCCAATGTCAATTTGGAATCTGTGGGGATGAAACTACCCAAAAACAAGGAGGATATAACAATAGACTACATTACTGACACTTGTGGGAAGGACACACCGGTCGAAGTAATGGATGTGATATCTCAACAAAGTCTACAACCTCAATGGAATTTACAAAAATGGCAAGCGTATTTCAATACTCCAGGAGCAAAACGTGATCGTATACGAAACGTCATTTCTTTAGAAATATCTGATTCTGAATTTGGCAAACTGTTTACTCGACCTAAAGCAGTTGAACAAATGGATTTGGTCGATAAAGTATGGGATCCCTTAGATGAACAATTGCGTCCTAAAGTCACGAAATACTGCTTGATGTCGGTGAAGAACCTGTTTACTGATTTCCACCTTGACTTCAGTGGCACATCGGTGTATTATACCGTGTTGAAGGGACACAAGACATTTTTAATGTTTCCACCAACTGATCATAACTTGAAATTGTATGAGTTGTGGAACCTTGAACCAAAACAGAATTTTATATGGTATCCAGACTATATTAATGTCAAATATAGTAAATTGAAACCTCAATCGGGATTCAAAGTGACTTTGAACCCTGGTGATTTGTTTATAATACCTAGTGGCTGGATCCACTCAGTTCACACACCAGAAGATTCAATAGTGATAGGGGGCAATTATTTGACTTTAAGAGATATGAATATGCAATTGAAAATCACTCAAGTGGAGAAAACCACCAAGGTTCCTACAAAGTTTAGATTTCCAATGTTTAACAAGGTGATTTGGTTAAGTGCGATTTATTACTATAATAACAAAAATGAATTCAAGGAGGATATACTCGATGACGATGGAAAAATTATAATTGACTCTTGGGTAACCCACCTAGCCGATCATTTGGAACTTAGTAAGAAAAATCAAACTGCAAAGAAAAGCATCCCAATGGAGAAGTTGAACAAACAACCAGCTCTATTCTTACAAAAGTTGCAATCCTGGCGCGATGAATATCATCAATAGTTCACAACTTGACACAGTGATCAACTGCAAAATGTAATGACGTGATGAACATGAGAAAAGAACAATAAACAATCTTATTAGAAATCTGAAAGTTGTATTACAAATCAAATAAAATAGAATTCTTTGAGTGATGATCTTAACGGCGTGACGAATATAATAAATGTACAATTATTAACCTACTTACAAATCTAATGGAGTACCTTTCTCTCTGGCTGCTTCACCATATTTCTTTATTCTAATAGCTTGAACAGCAATGAAACCACTAGTATCCTCTGGAGAGAATCCAGTTAACTCATCCATTGAAGATTCAGTCTCGTCGTATAATTTTTCAGTATCAGAAGATCTTCCCAATATAGTAACAGTACCTTTATAAGCAGCAGCTCTAACTACACCATTAACCGTCTTCTGTGATGGCTCAATCATGCTTCTAACATACTCACCTTCAGGGGTGAAATACATACCATTGTATAATATTTTTGCCCATGTTGGAGTCACAAATTGATCTCTGATAGCTCTGACTTCTCTGTCCAAAGTCAATCCTTCTAAATCGATATGTGTGTTTCTTAATAATGTTAAACCTGGAGTTTCATAACATCCTCTTGATTTTATACCAATGAATCTGTTTTCTACTATATCAATTCTACCTACACCATTTCTTCTAGCTAATGCATTTGCTTGGAGAAATAATTCCACTGGTTCACTATAGGTTTTATCTCCAACTACTAATTTCTTTGGCAAACCTTGTTCAAATATTATTGAAAACACTTCGGGTGTGTTTGGAGCATCCAATGGATCGACGGTCAACTTCCACATATCTTTAGGTGGGGTAGTATCTGGATTTTCTAATATTCCTGCTTCGAATGAAATATGGGCCAAATTCTCATCGGTAGACCATGGTTTGGCTTTGGTTTGAGCTACTGGAATGTTCTTTGAAGCCGCATATTCCAATAAATCTTTTCTTCCTGCAAATCTGTTGAAAAATTCTGGGTTTCTCCATGGAGCAATAACAACAACGTCTGGCTTCAATGCATAGAAACTTAATTCGAATCTGACTTGATCATTACCTTTACCAGTACAACCGTGTGAGACAGCAAAACAACCATTTTCTTCAGCGACTTTGATTTGAGCTTGAGCAATGACTGGTCTAGCTAATGAAGTACCCAATAAATAGACATTTTCGTAAATGGCGTTGGTTTGAATGGCAGGATAACATACTTTTTCAACAAATTCTTTACGAACATCAACAACAACGAATTTGGTGGCTCCGATGGCCAAAGCTTTCTTTTCTGCTTCTTCGAAATCTTCTTCTTGTCCAATGTTAGCTAAGAAGGCAATGACTTCGTATCCTTCTTCTAACAACCAAGCTAAAATAACTGAAGTATCTAAACCTCCAGAATATGCTAAACAGACTTTTCCTTTTGACATTTTATATTATAAGTATATGAGTAGATAAAAATAGTAATTGAAAATTTTTCGTTGGAATTTTTTTCTCTTTATATAGTTTAGTAGTTGTTCATACATTGGATTAAGCGCGCACAGACATATTGCCAAATTAGTCATATCGTTGGTAGTGTTATCTTGACTAAAACATTATTGTGATATTTGACTCAGGAGAAGTTTTGAAGATTTATGGATGTTAACACTAAGAATGACATAGTTTCCAAATTGTGTTGGCCTTAACTAGTGAGTACCTTACAAGTGATAAATTGTGCTGTTATCAAAATGTTGTTGGGATTAGCTTGAAGTTAGTGGTAGAACCAAGTTCTAGACGTACAATTCTTCGTGCCATCAAATAGTTGTCAAAAATCATTGCAATCTATTAATATTGTAATTTTCAATTATGGAAGGACTGTACCTTCGCTAGCCCTGAATCAAATTTGCAAGTGACCATCTTTGTTTAAATTTAGCACTGTCTAAGTAAAACAAAGACTTTCTTGAGTCTAATAAAAGTTGATCGTTCTACCTTGAAAGGTAGGAGTGAAACAGAAATAAGACATAGGACCAGTTTGTTGTACGGCTCTTGTAATTCCCTCTTTGTAGTCATTTCTTTGTAATATTCAATCTTAATGGCACGAAATCTACCGAGCTATGAAACTCTGTTACAATAATTGCAAAAAATAGTAAAATCTAGATAAAAAAATTTGTTATCTATTCATATAAGTTTGATCTTCGAATATCAAGTGGTTAGTCAACTGTTGGATTCGCTTGATCACTCATATTAAGATTTGTTGTTCACATCAAGTGTTGCAAAGCTCGAGCGATTCCTGTACTAGGAAAAAAATCCAAACATCAATACAATAATGTTTCAAAAGCAAACAGTTGATTAATTACATAATCATAGTGATTTTATTTTTTCCGTTTGATTCATAGTCATAATCATCAGTCATTCAATAATCATTAACAATTTATAATAGAAAAACCTAAATATATGTCAAGTGAAAATGGAAAAAAAATAGGTGTCACTCATGCAATACGACAGAGGTTGAACTTCAACGATGAGAGATTATGGAAAAAGTTTAGTGCACGCAGATTGGAATTGATAGATACATTGGATCTAAGTTTAAAAAAAGCTAGCGATCAAGAAATTGAAATAAAAAGAGTTGCAGAAACGTTAAGAAACGAATTTAAATATGATAACAGTTACTCAGCTGACTTTGATAAGTTGGTTCGAGCGGCTGTTCAAAGTGTTCGGAGAAATAGGAAAAGAAGTTCGAAAAAAGGGTATGCCGATGAGAACCAAGACGACCAAATAGCACCACCACCTAAAAAGAAATCAAAGCTGTATGAAAATAGTAATGATACCAGTTTTTTAAACAATGTATTGCATAATGAAGATGAAGTTTACGATATTAACTACTCCAAAAGTAAAAAATTTACAATCAACGATCATGCCAAAGATACAATTGACAATATAGTCAGACCAAGACTTCCACCTATTGGGAGCATCAGCATGACCTCATCAAAGTCTATTAATACGATACAGAATGAAATGGAGGAGTTTAAAATCGATTGTAATCTTGCAAAACTGATCATCATTAATAAAATAGAAAGATCCAAAACGTGCAATGAAAGCGATTTGACGTGTAAGTCAGAGAACCTTCAGTTCTTAGGTAAGTCCATCATGTCTAGTTGTATTGGTTTCACATTTGAAAAGTCGTTTGCTATGTTGAACCGACAACTGATTCAATACTTGAGAAATAAATTAAACGGTGATAAATCAATAGCCAATTTTTTCAGAATTCTCGAGGAATTTAAAACAAACTCGATAGTTCATGTCAGTGATGAAATTGCTATCACCTCTTTATATACAATATTAGGTGGGTTAGCGGTAGATTATGGATTTAAAGAAATAATGTATTTAGTATGTGAAATATTGTATGTTACAGTGTTGCATGAATATCCATTGATTGTGAAGAACTCAATACCATTCAAGGCTCAGGACTACCTAAAGCAAGATTTGAAGGAAAATTATCTGAATAAAACTGCAACTGCATTTGACGCTGGTGATGGAATTGATTCATTGAATAGGTTGGCTGAGGTTGCGACCAATTTGCAAACAAACTCCAATGGCATTTCTACTACAAATTCTTCCAAGGAAGGGTCACCGTCTTTATCAATCAACAAAAAAAGAGTATTGTTGAAATTTTTCAATCAAGTCATTGAATTCTTCTATCCGATGAAATTCCAAGCCACGCCAAAATACTTTGAACTAGTTGAGAATGTGAAACAGGTATTCAATTTAAACGACCATTGTTTGATAATCATCAAGAATGATAACAAGATTGTTCAAACTGATTTTGAGATTGAAAAAATATTCAAAAATGTAGAACATACAATTGAATTTGACATATTGGTACAGAATTCCATACCGATATATGAAATCAATCAAAAAGACATAAATGGGAAAATAAGTTTACCACCGCCAATAATACATCAACAAGAACAGAGATTCAAATTTTTAAGTAATTCAGAAGAGACAAAAAAATTGATAAAGGTTTCGTCGTCTAGATCATCATCACCATTACCACCACCACCGCCACCAATGTTGCCGAAATTTCAGCCATTGCTATAAAAAGTTTATTGATTAAACGCTATTCTAGTTATAAAGCAGGTAAAGTTAGAATCAAAAATAGCTAGTTGAAAAGACAATTTGGTAATGAGGTACTACGTAATAATAATAAAACATTGACATCAATGGTTTTGCATTTGTTTCAGAAAAAACTGTTTGTATTTGAAATTGCAATTATGAGAGAAATTGAAGAAATTGGGACCCAAAAAAAATAAAAAAATAGATGTTTGGAAAAAACGTTGGGATTGATTTAAGTTGGGTTTTTGAAGCAACTAAACCCGCGACCACCTAAACTTAGGCCCTATGACCTTGGAAAAATCTAACCAAGGTGGGAGACAGTATTGAAAAATAGCACCGTAATGAAGTTTTACTAAGGAAATCTTGAAATCTCAGTGTTTATTTAAGTATATCAATGTAGCATTTTTGAAACGCGTCTAGTAGAATCATTAATATATATACTTACACTTTTGAGATGTCAGGAATGGTAACTGCTAGGAAGAAGTAAGAATATGACATATAATTTGGGTAGAAAGCATAAAGACTATCATTTAGCGCTTCTTGTGAAATGAAGTGAATGAGTGTTTAATACAATTGGTAGTTGTATAATTTGAGAAGTACTATACAGGCAACGCTCTCAACAAAATAAACCAAAATACCTAAAATTGAAAAAAAAAAAAAAATTTATAAAGAAGATCTTGGTGATTACATAATACGTACATAAAAATATATCAATCTATTTTTTTATTAGGAAACATTTAAATATAAACATTCAAACTATTTATATCAAATTTCTTCCTTTTTATTCAATAGTTTAACCAACTAAATCAACCCTATCATAGTATATTGAGAAATCTTATCCTTCAGAGTTTACAACCATCAATTAATCTCAGCTCAATCAACACTCACTAATCAATTTTTCACTTACTACGTACTAATTGCAAGTTCTTCTCGAGATATCACTAGTTTCCCCCTTTGACTTTCGATATTTATCATACAGAAACTAAACAATTGGTAAAACTATTGAAAAGAAACTCATTAATATTCAATAATTTGTCTCATAGAACTAATTAAAGAAACTCAAATCAACAAACGGTATGTATTTTTATTTTCTTTCACTATGAATAGAGATCTAGATCAATTGAGTGTTCAAGGTAAGATTCTGGCAATAAAACGATCGAGATTGATAAAGTTTACTGAATAGCAAGAGTTATATTTGTTGAATAACTATAAAACAAGATGATAGAATACAAAAATAGTGGTTACTTACAGATGTTTGGCTGTAGAACAGTTTGAAGATGGATATGCTGATAGAGGAGTTGTATTTGAAGTCAATTTCGAGTTGTAACATACTTTATTTCACTCGATGCTCATTCACCATCAACTCCGAACATTTTAAGCATACAAACCAATATTTTTTTTTTATTAATTTTCGTACCCAACACGAGATTCGTAAATCACAATTAAAAACCACGAATTTAATATTGCAAATGATACAGAATCAACAATAAGAATTTAGATATTAGAATTTAATCAGATGTTAATCGCATTTGAACAGAAGGCTGAACTGTATGGTGAATTAATAGTTTCATAAAACTGAGGTTCACCATAGACTAGAAGCAATTGTTCCATAAACACATAGTTTATGTCAATCTACAATTATTGTTAATCAAAAGCGCAACCTTATCAATGGTTTCCTAACTTAGCTCATAAATTAGCCAACTCAACCCAACCCAAACAAACCCAACCCGCATTTTTCAAATTTTTAATTCCAATCGGCAGAAAAAAAAAAAAAATACTTTCGACTAAAAATTGATTAATTTAACAGAGAACAATAGAATCCAATTTTCCAATTATAATCAACCACCACAAAACTATCATAATAAATTGATTTCAAATTGGCACTTTTGCCTTCTTTTCCATTTTCCCCAATTCATTTTCAAGTAATATACAATTCAATCATCCATCCATCCATTCAATATCCAATTACTCGCATCAGTTGATTCCATTCACAATTCCTAGCTTTCTTTATCGATCCCAATCAAATTAATCCATATGACAATCTATCCTTTATGAAATGCTTAAAATCTCATTCATTTAAATATTTTTACAATATTTTAATAGTCAATCGTACTAACATCAATTTATCTTTTAGATTAACACTTATATCTTTATTCAAAAGATTTATAAACAACTACCACTACAACAAAACCAATTCTAATATACTCACTTATAATAGATCCAACAATACTTTACAAAAACTTTCAAATCATCATCATTCGCATCAACTAATACAATACAGAACTTTTACAATGTCAACTTCATTATCATCAGATTCCAACAGCATATCCAACAACAATACCAGTATACCCTCACTAGATTATCAATCTTTACATCAAAATTTGTCATCCCATTTCTTAGGCTTAAACTCAGTCAACACCGCAGAACCTTCAAAAATTACCGAATTTGTTAAGTCTCATCAAGGTCACACCGTCATATCCAAAATCTTAATTGCTAATAATGGTATTGCTGCTGTCAAAGAGATCAGGTCTGTTAGAAAGTGGGCCTACGAGACTTTTGGTGACGAAAGAGCTATACAATTTACCGTTATGGCAACTCCAGAAGATTTGGAAGCGAATGCGGAATACATAAGAATGGCTGATCAATTTGTTGAAGTACCCGGTGGTACTAATAACAACAATTACGCCAATGTAGACTTGATTGTTGAAATTGCTGAAAACACTAAAGTTCATGCTGTTTGGGCTGGTTGGGGTCATGCTAGTGAAAACCCATTATTACCCGAAAAATTGGCAAACTCTCCTAGAAAAATCATATTCATTGGTCCACCAGGTAGTGCCATGAGAAGTTTGGGTGATAAAATTTCTTCAACAATTGTTGCTCAACATGCTGATGTTCCTTGTATCCCATGGTCTGGTACTGGTGTCAAAGAAGTTCAAGTAGATCCTCAAACTAATTTGGTCTCCGTCTCAGATGCAGTCTATGCAAAAGGTTGTTCAACAAGTCCAGAAGACGGGTTGGAAAAAGCTAAAAAAATTGGATTTCCTGTCATGATCAAGGCTTCTGAAGGTGGAGGTGGTAAAGGTATTAGAAAAGTCGATAATGAAGCTGATTTCGTCACATTATATAATCAAGCTGCTAATGAAATTCCAGGATCTCCAATCTTCATCATGAAATTAGCTGGCGATGCTAGACATTTGGAAGTTCAATTGTTAGCTGATCAATACGGTACTAATATTTCTTTATTTGGTAGAGATTGTTCGGTCCAAAGAAGACACCAAAAAATTATTGAAGAAGCACCTGTTACTATTGCAAGAAAAGAAACTTTTAGAGAAATGGAAAACGCCGCTGTAAGATTGGGTAAACTAGTAGGTTATGTTTCTGCTGGTACTGTGGAATATTTATATTCTCATTCAGAAGATAAATTCTATTTCTTGGAATTGAACCCAAGATTACAAGTTGAACATCCAACTACTGAAATGGTCACAGGTGTCAATTTGCCAGCTGCTCAATTACAAATTGCCATGGGTATTCCAATGCATAGAATCAGAGATATCAGAACTTTGTACGGATGTGACCCACATACATCTACCGACATTGATTTTGAATTTAAAAATGAAACTTCATTGTCAAGTCAAAGGAAACCATCACCAAAAGGTCATTGTACTGCTTGTAGAATAACTTCAGAAGATCCAGGTGAAGGATTCAAACCAAGTGGTGGTTCTTTACATGAATTGAACTTTAGATCATCATCTAATGTTTGGGGTTACTTCTCAGTCGGTAATCAGTCGTCCATCCATTCATTCTCAGATTCTCAATTTGGTCATATTTTTGCATTTGGCGAAAACCGTCAAGCTTCAAGGAAGCATATGGTTGTTGCTTTGAAAGAATTGAGTATTAGAGGTGATTTCAGAACCACCGTTGAATACTTGATTAAATTATTAGAAACTCCTGATTTCGAAGATAACACAATCACAACAGGTTGGTTAGATGAATTGATCACCAAAAAATTAACAGCTGAAAGACCTGACCCAATTGTTGCTGTTGTTTGTGGTGCAGTTACTAAAGCTCACATCAAAGCTGAAGAGGAAAAGAAAGATTACATTCAATCATTAGAAAAAGGTCAAGTGCCTCACAAGAATTTACTTAAAACAATCTTTCCAATTGAATTTATTTATGAAGGAGATAGATACAAATTCACAGCTACCAAATCCTCAGAGGATAAATACACTTTGTTCTTAAATGGGTCCAGTTGTGTTGTTGGAGCAAGATCCTTATCAGATGGTGGTTTATTATGTGCTTTAAATGGAAAATCACACGCAGTTTATTGGAAAGAAGAAGCTTCAGCTACAAGATTATCTGTTGATGGTAAAACATGTTTGTTGGAGGTTGAGAATGATCCTACTCAATTGAGAACACCTTCTCCAGGTAAATTGGTTAAATATTTGGTTGAAAGTGGTGATCATGTCAATGCCGGTCAACCATACGCAGAAGTTGAAGTTATGAAAATGTTTATGCCATTAATTGCTGGTGAAAACGGTATCGTTCAATTGATCAAACAACCAGGCTCAACAGTCAATGCCGGAGAAATCTTGGCTATTTTAGCTTTGGACGACCCATCTAAGGTCAAACATGCCAAACCATTTGAAGGAACTTTACCAGAATTGGGTGAACCAAATGTTAGAGGCTCCAAACCAGTTCACAAATTTCAACATTACTCTGCTATTTTGAGAAATATTTTGGCTGGTTATGATAATCAAGTTATCATGAATTCAACTTTGAAAAAATTAATCAACGTTTTAAAAGATAAAGAATTACCATATTCTGAATGGCAACAAGTCATTTCAGCATTACACTCAAGATTACCAGCAAAATTAGATGAAACATTAAACACTCTCATCGAAAGAACTCAATCTAGAAATGCCGACTTCCCAGCAAGACAAATATTGAAAGTTATCAACAGAGCAGTTGCTGAATCTGAAAATAGTGCTATCCTTAAAGATGTTGCCGCACCATTGGTGTCTATTGCTCAAAGATACTCTAATGGTTTAGTTGAACACGAGTATGACTTCTTTGCTTCATTGATTGACGAATACTATAACGTCGAAAGTATCTTTAGTGGAGAAAATGTTAGAGAAGATGACGTTATCTTAAAATTGAGAGACGAAAACAAATCAGATTTACAAAAAGTTATTGGTACTGCTTTATCACACTCTAGAGTTAGTGCTAAGAATAATTTGATTTTAGCTATATTACAAGAATATCAACCATTGTTACAATCAAATTCATCAGTAGCATCATCAATTAGGGAGTCACTTAAACAAATTGTCGAATTAGATTCTAGAGGTTGTTTGAAAGTTGGTGTTAAAGCCAAGGAAATTTTGATTCAATGCTCATTACCTTCGATCCAAGAGAGATCCGATCAATTGGAACATATTTTGAGATCAGCAGTTTTGGAAACTTCTTATGGTGAAATCTATGCCAAGCATAGAAAACCAAAATTAGAATACATACAAGAAGTTGTTGATTCCAAGCACACCGTTTTTGATGTTTTATCACAATTCTTCGTCAACAGCGATGAATGGGTCGCAATGGCAGCTGCGGAAGTATATGTTAGAAGAGCTTATAGAGCTTACGAATTAGGTGCTATTGATTACCGTTTCCACGACAGATTACCAATTATCGAATGGAAATTCAGATTACCAACAAACGTTTCAAGTTCAAAATTTAATGGTGTTCAGCAATCAAATGCTTTTGACGATGAAGCAGCTGCCGTCAATATGAAACATGCCGCATCCGTTAGTGATTTATCATTTGTTGTAGATTCAAAAACCGAACACATGACAAGAATTGGTATCTTAATTCCAGCAAAACATTTGGATGACGTTGATGAAATGTTGGCTGCAGCTTTAGACAAACTTCAATCAGAAGTCGGTATCAGTTTTGAAGCTGGCAAAGAAAATAGTAGAAACTTGTTAAATGTAATCAATGTCGTCATTACAGATACTAACGGTTACTCAAATGAACAAGAGTACTTGTCAAGAATTCATGAGCTTTTGGAGGAATTTAAAGATGATTTGCTCAACAATGATGTTCGTCGTATAACATTTGTTTTTGCCCATCAGGTAGGTCAATATCCTAAATATTACACATTCACTGGCCCAGAGTTTTTAGAAAATGAAGTGATTAGACATATTGAACCAGCTTTGGCTTTCCAATTGGAATTAGGAAGATTAGCCAATTTCGATATAAAACCTATTTTCACCAACAATAGAAATATTCACGTTTATGAAGCTGTTGGAAAGAATGCACCAAGTGATAAAAGATTCTTTACTAGAGGTATTGTTAGAACTGGAATTATCAAAAACGATCTTAGTATAAGTGAATACTTAATTGCTGAATCCAACAGATTGATGAATGATATCTTGGACACTTTGGAAGTCACTGATACCTCGAACTCAGATTTGAATCACATTTTCATCAACTTTTCAAACACTTTTAATGTCCAACCAGAGGAAGTTGAAGCTGCTTTTGGCTCATTCTTGGAAAGATTTGGTAGAAGATTATGGAGATTGAGAGTTACCGGTGCCGAAATCAGAATTGTTTGCACCGATTCTCAAGGCCATTCATTCCCACTTAGAGCAATCATTAACAACATCAGTGGATACGTTGTCAAATCTGATCTTTACATGGAAGTCAAAAATACAAAAGGCGATTGGGTTTTCAAATCTATTGGTCAACCTGGCTCAATGCACTTGAGACCAATCTCAACTCCATACCCAGCCAAAGAATCATTACAACCAAAACGTTATAAAGCTCACAATATGGGTACAACTTATGTCTATGATTTCCCAGAGTTATTCAGACAAGCAACCTTATCTCAATGGAAAAAATATGGTAAAAAAGCACCAAAGGATGTATTCACTTCATTAGAGTTAATTAGTGACGAGGGTGATGATTTGAACTTGACTGCTGTTGAAAGAGAACCTGGTTCAAATAAAATCGGTATGGTTGGTTTCAAAGTTACTGCAAAAACTCCCGAATATCCAAGAGGAAGACAATTCATCATTGTAGCTAACGATATTACCCATAAAATTGGTTCTTTTGGTCCTGAAGAAGATTATTACTTCAATAAATGTACCGAATTGGCAAGAAAATTAGGAATTCCTAGAATATATTTATCAGCCAACTCTGGTGCAAGACTTGGAGTCGCCGAGGAATTAATTCCATATTATCAAGTTGCATGGAATGTAGAAGGTCAACCAGAAAAAGGTTTTAGATACTTATACATGACACCAGAAGCTAAAGCTAAATTGGATGCTGATGGTAAATCAGACACCGTTGTTACTGAAAGAGTTGTTGAAGATGGACAAGAACGTTATATAATCACATCCATTATTGGTGCCGAGGACGGTTTAGGTGTAGAGTGTTTGAAAGGTTCGGGTTTGATTGCAGGAGCAACATCAAGAGCTTATAAAGATATCTTCACCATCACCTTAGTTACTTGTAGATCGGTTGGTATTGGGGCTTATTTGGTTAGATTAGGTCAAAGAGCTATTCAAATAGAAGGTCAACCAATCATCTTAACGGGAGCTCCAGCTTTGAACAAATTGCTTGGTAGTGAAGTTTATTCTTCCAATTTACAATTGGGTGGTACTCAAATCATGTACAACAACGGTGTTTCACATTTGACTGCAAATGATGATTTGGCTGGTGTTGAAAAAATCTTGGAATGGTTATCATACGTCCCAGCTAAAAGAGGAATGCCAGTACCTATTTTGGACAACTCAGACTCATGGGATAGAGACATTGATTATTACCCACCAAAGCAACAACCCTTTGATGTTAGATGGATGATTGAAGGTAAAACCAATGAAGATGGAGAATTTGAATCTGGTTTATTCGACAAGGATTCATTCCAAGAGACTTTATCTGGTTGGGCCAAGGGTGTTGTTGTTGGTAGAGCCAGATTGGGTGGTATTCCAATTGGGGTCATTGGTGTTGAAACTAGAACAATCGATAACTTGGTTCCAGCTGATCCTGCCAACCCAAATTCGACTGAAAGTTTAACTCAAGAAGCTGGTCAAGTGTGGTATCCAAACAGTGCTTTCAAGACTGCTCAAGCAATTAATGATTTCAACAATGGAGAACAATTACCTTTAATGATTTTGGCTAATTGGAGAGGGTTTTCAGGTGGTCAAAGAGATATGTACAATGAAGTTTTGAAATATGGTTCATTCATTGTTGATGCCTTGGTTGATTTCAAGCAACCAATCTTCACATACATTCCACCTAATGGTGAATTGAGAGGTGGTTCATGGGTCGTCGTTGATCCAAGTATAAATGCAGACATGATGGAAATGTATGCCGATACTGACTCCAGAGGTGGTGTCTTGGAACCAGAGGGTATGGTTGGTATCAAATATAGAAGAGATAAATTGATCTCCACCATGGAAAGATTGGATCCAACTTATGCAGAATTGAAAGCAAAATTGAATGATCAAACCTTGTCTCCAGAAGAACATTCAAATGTGTCAGTTAAATTAGCAGCTAGAGAAAAAGTATTATTACCAATTTATGCACAAATCTCAGTGCAATTTGCCGATTTACACGATAGAGCAGGTAGAATGGTGGCTAAAGGTGTTATCAAACAAGAAATTAAATGGTCAGATGCAAGAAGGTTTTTTTTCTGGAGATTGAGAAGAAGATTAAACGAAGAATATGTACTCAAGTTGATTGGTGAACAAATTGGACCCAACTCAAGTAAATTGGAAAAAGTGGCAAGATTGAAGTCATGGATGCCAACTGTTGACTACGATGACGATCAAGCCGTAAGTACATGGATAGAGGAACACCATTCCAAATTACAAAAGAGAATTGAAGAGTTGAAGATTGAAAACTCAAGAAGAAATATCACAAAATTATTATCTGAAGACCCATCAAATGGTCTCGAAGCTATGAAAGACTTCATATCGAATCTTTCAATAGAAGAGAAAGAAAAATTCTTAAAGTCATTGAAATAAGTTATACATAGATTTATATTATATAAAGGGGATTATTAAATATAGATTCATTAATTATTATTTTCTTTTTCTTTTTCTTTTTGCAACATAAGTTCCACAATGAGAATAACAATAATCATACTTGCCAAGTTCATTTATTGCATGAACTATTTAGTTTCCTTAAAACCCCAAGAATCATATGACAATTTTATAGCTTACGACTCTACATATCCAATTGAGTCACAAGTTCGGCATTTGATCAATTCAACCTTTCGAATTGGTAGTTTCACTGGGTTTGCAGGGAATTTCACTGATAAACATCTAGAGAGATTCAAAAAATGCCCCATGGTGGATGAAATTTCTCCAGATGTGACATTGGAGTCATACGATGTGAAATACCAATATGATGCCCCACGACATCTTGCCAGAATTAGTCGCAGTAAGCGTATGAAACCACGAAAAAAATACCCCTATGTGTACGATGACGATTTCTCAGGAAAGCGGGTAAATGCCTACGTGATCGATTCAGGTATAGAAATTGGACATCCTGAGTTTCAAGGTAGAGCACGAATGGGCAAGGATTTCACAAATACTGGCATGGGCGATACAAACGGACATGGAACGCATGTGGCGGGCGTGATCGGGTCCCAAACTTATGGAGTCGCAAAAAAAGTGAATATAATAGACATTAAAACATTGAACAATAGAGGAGTTGGAACCTTAAGTACCGTAATTAAAGCATTGGAGTTTGTAGTCAATCATAGAATAAAGTCCGAATTACCAGGGGTTGTGAATTTATCATTGGGAACCCATAAAAATAATATTCTTAATACTGCTATTGAACAAGCGGCTAAAACCGAGTTGATTTTTGTTGTCGCAGCTGGAAACTCAAATTTGAATGCTTGTTTGACCAGCCCCTCATCCTCACCTTATGCAATTACAGTAGGCGCAATAGACGATTATAATGATTCAATCACTAGCTTTTCAAATTGGGGAGAATGCGTGGATTTGTTTGCTAGTGGGGCGCTAGTGAAGAGTATCAATGCAAAAGCGTTTGATAAATCACATACTCTCTCAGGCACTTCAATGGCAGCTCCAATTGTTAGTGGTCTAGTTGCAACATTATTAAGCGAAGGTATTGACCCTATGTTTATAAGACTGGAATTAATTAAATTGTCTACAAAGAGAAAAATTAAGCGAACATCAATGCTATTGAGAAAAGGCACCCCAAACAGAATCGCATTCAATGGGGTGGAGCATAAGTTAGTTGATGAAGGAGATGATAGTGATAATGACTTGAATCGGTGAACATATTTTACAAAGTAATTTTTAATGCATATCAAATTTAACTTCTGTATATCAAGTTTTAAATATGTTATGTAAATAGAGCAATAAATTCAAAACTCCTTAAGAATACTATTGTTGACACCAGGATGCTATTAAAGAATGTATTATACGTGGTAGTGTTGTTTGTCAATCATTGTGTGGGACACTCAGAGGAAGCATATTTTGTATCGTTGAAAACTACAGAGTCCTTGGATAAATTTATTGAAAACGATGCAAAGTATCCAAAACATTTACAAGTTCGTGATTTAATAGCCAACTCAATCAATATTGGAGACTTTAAGGGGTTTTCAGGAAAGTTCTCGAAAGATATCGTTTCAAGATTGAAGAAATGTCCCTTCGTACTGGAGATCATCAAAGACACGAAATTTAGTAGTTATGACTTGATTTATCAAGCTGATGCTCCAAGACACCTTGCTAGAATTAGTAGAAAAAGAAAAATGAAACCGAATAAAATCTACCCATATCTCTACGATAACCAATATTTGGGCCAAGGGGTAAATGCGTACGTCATTGATTCTGGAATTGAAGTCAATCATCCCGAATTTGAAGGAAGAGCAAGTGCGGGAATAGATTTAACAGGTGAAGGCTCGGGCGACTCTAACGGTCATGGCACCCATGTTGCCGGTTTAATTGGATCAGCAACTTATGGTGTAGCTAAGTTTGTTAATATCATTGAGATCAAAGCATTGAATAACAAAGGCGCCGGCTCGCTAAGTACCATACTTTCAGCAATCGATTTTGCTGTGAATCACAGAATCCAGACCGGTAATAAAGGAGTTGCAAACTTGTCTTTGGGTGCATACAAGAATCACGTTTTAAATAAGGCAATTGAACAGGCTACAAAGACAGGCTTGATCTTTGTTGTCGCAGCTGGTAACTCAAACATCAATGCATGCATGACAAGTCCGGCTAGCTCAAAATACGCAATTACAGTTGGTGCAATTGATGATTCTACCGACGAAGTCACTTCGTTCTCAAATTGGGGTGAATGCGTGGATATCTTTGCCAGTGGAGCATTTGTTCAAAGTGTTGATGCAAGAAATGTACAAAGCTCACAATCTTTATCAGGAACATCGATGGCTTCACCGTTGGTGACTGGGCTTGTAGCCAATTTACTAAGTGAAGGAATTGAAGCACCCTACATTAAATCGACCTTGATTGACATGGCTATTAAAAACAGAATTACTAGATCTTCTTTATACCTCAAAAAACATACACCGAATAGAATTTTGTATAACGGTATCAGAGAGAGAGAAGATGAGTGGTATGGCGTTGATGGAGATGAAGATTTTGACATTAGCGCCAATTCAAATTTTTAGATTAGATTAAATTAGATTAGAAATTTTATATAAATAGACAAAAAAATCAAAAATCAAACCAACTTTTTTCTTTTAAACAAATCAATCTGTTTTGATGGATAGACGAAAATTGAAGTCGCCACAACGCGCTAAAGATGAATCAGATCCTATTGAATTGTTAAAACGAACCGCAACTGCAATTGGTATGATCTAACCAATTAGGATAGGGATATCACTCCCTCTTACTAACATATAATGTTTTCATAGAACAAGATTCGAAAAATTACACGCCTACTTTCCCATTGAGCGGATTCAAGACGCCATATGTGAGCTCCAGTAGATGGAAAGAGGTTGAAATGTTTGGTCAGAGCGATGACAATGAAAAGAACCCGGGTGAGGTTCTAGCAGAGAGTGGTATATATGATATTTACTCGAATAAATTTGATCCTTATCCAGCATGGAATCCACCTGAAGGTGTACCTATCTCGAGGGAGGATATTGAAGCCATTTTTTTGCAATTGACTACAATATTTGGATTTCAATTCGATAATACAAGGAACATGTTTGATTATCTATTAAGGTTGTTAGATTCAAGATCTTCAAGATTGGGACCAGCACATGCCCTAAGATCTGTTCATGCTGACTACATTGGAGGTTTCAACTCCAATTTTAGGAAATGGTACTTTGCTACACAATTGGATATTGATGATTATGTTGGATTTGAAAACATTAATAAGAATAATAGAATGAAGGACACAAATGAACTATTGCCAAGTTTGGAACAAGCAGAGGATCAATGGTCTGCAAATATGTTGGCATTGTCTCCAACTGATTCTGTCATTCAATTGGCTCTATATTTGTTGGTTTGGGGTGAGGCAAATAATGTTAGATTCATGCCTGAATGTATTTGTTTCATTTTCAAATGTTGCAATGATTATTATTTTTCAATCGATCCAGATACTCCAGTTGTAACAATATCACCCAGTTTTTTGGATCATATCATTACCCCTTTGTATGAATTTTACAGAAATCAATCATATGCTTTGATTGAGGGAAAGTACCATAAACGTGATAAAGATCACGACTCAGTCATTGGATACGATGACATGAATCAATTGTTTTGGTACAAAGAAGGCCTTGAGAGACTAATTTTATCTGATAAAAAAACTAAATTGATGAGTCTCCAACCTGGTGATAGATACCAAAGATTGAATGAAATTTTGTGGAATAAAGCATTTTACAAAAGTTTCAAAGAAACTAGGGGCTGGTCTCATGTTTTGGTCAATTTCAATCGAGTTTGGATTATCCACATTACTGTGTTTTGGTTCTACACTATTTTCAATTCCCCTACATTATACACAAAGGATTATGATCAAAGTTTGAACAATCAACCAACTAATCAAGTGAAATTATCGGTGTTATCACTTGCCGGTAGCATTGCCATCTTAATTGATTTTATTAGTATCTTGTTTGAATTAACTTTTGTCCCTAGAAAATGGTCGGGCGCTCAACCTGTCATGTTTCGATTGTTTATGTTAACTTGTGTCTTTATCATTAATACCTTACCGACGGTTTATTTATTTGTGTTTCTTCCGTTAGATCGTCAGTCCACCTTGGGTTTGGTTTTGGCATCATTACAATTTTCCTTTTCGATTTTCATCACCTTGTATCTAGCAATAATTCCCTTAGGTAAGATATTCACTAGCTCTCCAAAAGCAAATGATCGACATTCATTACCGCAGAGATACTTTGTGACAAACTTTTACAAATTGAATGAGGGCGATAAAATTGCATCATATGGGATGTGGTTTGCAATTCTTGTATCAAAATTCTTGGAGTCATACTTTTTTTTAACATTATCTGTCAAAGATCCTATTCGGGAACTCAGTATTATGAAAATTAATCGATGCTCTGGTGAAGTGTGGTTTGGCAATTGGTTATGTAAAAAGCAGACCACAATTGTGTTGATATTAATTTACATCACTGATTTGGTTTTGTTTTTCCTTGATACCTATTTATGGTACATTGTTTGGAATACGGTATTTTCAGTTTGTCGGTCATTCTATATTGGTGTCTCGATATGGACCCCTTGGAGGAATATCTTTTCGAGATTGCCAAAGCGAATTTTCTCAAAAATCATTGCAGTTTCTGGTGACAAGAATGTCAAGAGTAAGTTGTTAGTTTCTCAGGTGTGGAACTCTATTGTGATCTCAATGTATAGAGAGCATTTAATTTCCATTGAGCATGTTCAAAAGTTGATCTATAAACAAATTGACTCTCCAGGTATTGAAAATGGAACCATTTTGAAAGAGCCTGTGTTTTTCGTGTCACAAGAGGATCAGTCAATTAAGTCTTCCTTATTCAAGAATCAATCAGAGGCTCAAAGACGGGTGACTTTCTTTGCACAGTCTTTATCAACACCAATGCCCGAAGTCAATCCTGTTCACTTGATGCCATCCTTTACAGTGTTGATCCCTCACTACAGTGAAAAGATCACCTTATCCTTGAGAGAAATCATTAGGGAAGAAGAGCAATATTCGCATGTCACAATGTTGGAATACTTGAAGCAATTGCATCCTTTGGAATGGAGTTGTTTTGTTAAGGATACAAAAATGTTAGCTGAGGAATTCGAGACAGATTCATCGTCGGAATTTAAAAAAGATAAGGTTGATGATTTGCCATACTACTCTATCGGTTTCAAAGTAGCAACACCCGAGTATATTCTTAGAACGAGAATTTGGGCATCGCTCAGGTCTCAAACTCTTTATAGAACCATTTCAGGATTTATGAATTACTCAAGAGCAATTAAGTTATTATTCGACGTTGAAAATCCAGATGTCGATAAGTTTGGGAGCGAAACCGAAAAGTTGGAACAAGCCGCTATTATGGCTCATAGAAAATTTAGAATTATAACTTCAATGCAAAGATTAAAATATTTCAATGCAGAGGAAAAAGAGAATACAGAGTTTTTATTAAGAGCTTATCCTGAACTTCAAATTTGTTACCTTGATGAAGAAATGGATGAAAAAACTGGTGTTATTACTTATTATTCTGCATTAATTGACGGAAGTTGCACCATTTTAGAAAATGGAGAACGGGAGCCTAAATATAGGATCAGGTTATCAGGCAATCCCATTTTAGGTGACGGTAAATCTGATAATCAAAATCATTCATTGATTTTTTGCAGAGGCGAATACATTCAGCTCGTAGATGCTAATCAAGATAATTACTTAGAAGAATGCCTCAAGATCAGAAGTGTATTAGCCGAATTTGAGGAAGCCACGTTTCCTTTAAACCCCTATATCAATGATAGTAAAGCATTAGATTTAGCTCATCCAGTGGCAATCATCGGTACTAGAGAATATATCTTTTCTGAAAATATTGGTATTCTCGGTGATGTTGCGGCTGGTAAAGAACAAACTTTTGGTACCTTATACGCGAGAACTTTGGCTCATATTGGCGGTAAATTGCATTACGGTCATCCTGATTTTTTGAATGGAATTTTTATGACAACAAGAGGAGGTGTCTCAAAAGCTCAGAAAGGATTACATTTGAATGAGGATATTTATGCAGGTATGAATGTAGTCTTGAGAGGAGGAAGAATCAAGCATTGCGAATACATGCAATGCGGTAAGGGTAGGGATCTAGGATTTGGCTCTATTTTGAACTTTACCACTAAGATAGGTGCTGGAATGGGAGAGCAAATGCTTTCTCGAGAGTATTTTTATTTGGGCACACAATTGCCATTGGATAGATTCCTATCATTTTACTACGCTCACTCAGGTTTTCACTTGAATAACTTGTTTATTATGCTTTCCATTCAATTGTTCTTACTTGTTGGTGTAAATATCGCTGCTTTGACGAAGGAAAGCGTTATCTGCGAGTATGATAAGTATAGACCAATCACTGATCCAAGAAGACCAACAGGGTGTCAAAATTTGATTCCCATAGTGCAATGGTTACAAAGATGTATTTTTTCAATTTTCATTGTGTTTATTATCTCATTTGTGCCATTGGGTGTTCAAGAATTGACAGAAAGAGGGTTTTACAAAGCCATTACTAGGTTGAGTAAACAATTCGCATCTTTGTCACCGTTATTTGAAGTATTTGTCTGTAAGATTTATGGCCACTCGCTATCAAGCGATATTTCTGTCGGAGGAGCAAGGTATTTAGCAACTGGTCGAGGATTTGCAACCATTCGTGTCCCATTTGCAACTCTTTATTCGAGATTTGCTGGCGAAAGTTTGTATTACGGAGAAATTTGTGGCCTATTGATCTTCTACTGTTCTTTAACTATGTGGACCCCTCTGTTGACATACTTTTGGATCACTGTTGTTGGGTTATTGATCTGTCCCTTTTTGTACAACCCCAACCAATTCTGTTGGACCGATTTCTTTTTGGACTATAAAGATTATATTCAATGGCTACACAAGGGAAATAGTACAGCTAGACTCTCGTCTTGGATAAACTTTACTAGATTGCGAAGGAGTAGAATTGTTGGAGTGAAAAGCAAAAGGTACAGTGTCATTGAAGAGATCAAAGTTGTGAGTGAAGTTAAGCCATCGAGGCTTAAACTAGCTTTCACTGAATCAATATTCCAATTGGCAACTATTGGGATTGTGGGATTTGCTTATTTTTTTACCAATTCACAAACCGATAGTAGGGGCACTTATCCTGTGAATAGTGTTTTACGAATTTTGATTGTCAGCTTGACACCAATCGCGGTCAATGTTGTTATTGTGTTGTCGTGTTTCATAATCTCAGTGGTTGTTGGTCCTTTATTTTCAACGATATGGAAGAAATTTCCATCACTCCTTGCGATGATTGCTCATGGATTAGCTTTCATCAACCATGTCTTTTTCTTTGAGTTATTGTGGTTGTTACAAGATTGGAACTTCTCAAGAACGGTGTTAGGATTCACCTTGTCTACATTAATTCAAAGCTGGTTTTTACAAATGATGACGATCTTTTTAGTATCGAAAGAATTTAGACACGACAAGTCAAATAGATCATGGTGGTCAGGGAAGTGGGCAACTTCAGGATTGGGATTCTACATATTTACACAACCGTTGAGAGAGTTTATTTGCAAAATCACTGAAATGTCTTATTTTGCTGGCGATTTAGTCGCTGCTCATGTTATTTTGTTTGCTCAAATTCCAATCTTGTTGATCCCATATGCAAATAAATGGCATACGTTGATGTTATTTTGGTTGAAACCAAGCAATCAGATCCGTCCTAGAATCTTGTCTAAACGTCAGAAAAGAAAACGCATATTTCAATCTTATTTGTATTGTTTTGCATTCCTTCTCAATTTGAGTTTGTTTTCTAGTTTGATAGTGGTTCCTATTTTGTTGAACAAATATTATGATATTGACTATAGCTCATTTTTACCCAATTTCCTTCAAGTGCAACCTGTTGAAAGAGTTTCATCAATAAAGGGATTGAGAAAAGATTTGATAATTAAGCATTATTAGTATATAGCTATATCAGAAGTAAATTTTTGTATGTCAGCTCGTCATTAGGATGATTTTTCTTGATCTCTTGTAACACTTGTTTCTTTATTTGATCGTCACACATCATCATTGAAAGATCGAATCTTTTGAATTTGGAGAATTGTTTTAAGTGCATTATACTTAATTGATTGTAATTTGGTATGAATTGAGGGTTTTTCAAACAATAATTAACTGCTTGGAGGAAGAATTCTAGAAATTCTGTATCTATTCCTGAAAACCCAAAAACATTTTCATAATCCTCACTAGATAAGTTTATAACATACTTATAGCCATTAGATTTCTTTTCTTCCGGTAGTCTTTTTAGAGATGATAAGAAATGCATTGGCAGCTGTTCCTTTTTAGGAGAGTCATCAACTTTCGGCACCTTTATCTCTTCATTTGATTTTGATTTATTACCAAACAATTCATCCATCTCTTTCTTAGCCATTTCGGAGGGCTTGTGTTCTGGTAATGTATCTTCAATTTGGTCTTCGATGAATTCTTCTTTACTACTCAATATCTCTGCATATTCTTTAGGCAACACATTCACTTTTTCAATAGGTATATTTATTTCCTCTTCGTGCTCTACCTCATCCATTTCCTCATCTACGTCCGTCAAACTTTTCAATTCATTTTTTGCCAAGTCATTATTTGGATCTATTTCCAACACTTGTTCAAAGGAAATTTTAGCATCTTTCAACCTATCCAAACCCTTCAATGCTAATCCTTTTCTGTACTTTAATTTGATTGTTATTGGTATCGATCCACCAAGATTCAAGCCACTAACACTGTCTTGATAAGCTCGTTTGTAATCGTTTAAATTCAAAAAGCATTGGGCTCTATTTGCATACAACACGGGATTATACATGTCCAATTGGATCGCATCACGATACAACTTAGCTGCTTTCTTGTATTCTTTATTCGCGAATGCTTTGTTTCCTTCATCTTTCAATTTGTCTGCAGAGGGAGCCATTTTTGCAACAGAGAAGAAAAAAATAACTCTATGACTGTTGATGAATTACATGATGAAATAGATGCAATCGATGCGATATACCCAGATTCAATCACGAAGATCGGACCACAAATATACACAATCAAAATACCCAGTCATGAGTTAGTCAGCATACAATTGAATTTCCCATTGGATTATCCTGAAACGAGTCCTGAAATATTGCAGACCTTCAATGAAAATAATTCAAGGTTTTCCGATACGAATTATCTCGAGCGGAATATTAAAGAGATTTTAGAGAAGGTGTTTGTTCCTGAACAAGTAGTTTTATTTGAATTGTTGACTGAAGCGCAGGAGTTTTTTGATAAGTACCTTGTAGAGCACCCTGAACCAATTATAGTGAAGAAGATCCCCACCCAACCTGTGGTCAATAGAATAGAAAAGATTGAGGTTCCTGAAGAAGTAGTAGATCCCACAATTGGATGGACGCAGTCTGATCCTATAATTGATCGAAATTCTACATTTATAGCGTATGCAAGAAGGGTGGTGGACCCTGATACCGCCCAAGAATACTTGAACAATTTAGTGACCGATAAAAAAATATCGAAAGCTACTCACAACATCTCAAGTTGGAGAATCAAACTAGAAAACGGAGTAAGTTATCAAGACTGTGATGATGATGGAGAAACAGCCGCTGGTAGTAGACTACTACATTTGTTACAAGTACGTTTGAATTATGATGCATTTAGAAATCTAATTTACTGACTATATTCTAGATGATGGATGTATGGAACGTAGTAATTGTCGTTAGCAGGTGGTATGGTGGAATTCATTTAGGACCCGATAGGTTCAAGCATATTAACTCTGCCGCCAGGGATGTTATTTTGAAATGCAACCTTAAGGAACCCATGAACGAAAACCATAATGCAAAAAGGAAATAGAAATGATAATTTTATAGTATTCTTTTCTTTTTCAATGTATCATTGGAGTTGTCCAACTTTCTTTTCCTCCATAGACTATTCAAATCTGTGCTTGATGATAACTCACTTTGATTCAGTATTGGCTCACTATCAATTTCCTCCACCTCTAGTTTAGGACCGAAAGATTTTCTTGTAGTGTAATTCCTATTACTCATTATCTCTCCATACCCTATAATATTTATCTTTGGCTTTAGACTTGCCAACTTTAATAATTTCTCCAGTTGTGGTAATACCCATTCGGAAAGGTCTTTTATTTTTTTTTGTTCCTCCAGCCGCTGTTCATTGATCTTAATGTCTTCAGCTTTCTGCATGAATTTCATATTCATGACTCGATTAGATAGTGATGATGATGCCATTATTGCGTTGTGTTGAGATTGAGATGAGAAGATGGTTATAGTGTAATTTTTTTTTTTCATTGCATCTATTTTTCACTTCACTCATCATGAAATCAGATTTCAAGTTCTCCAATTTACTAGGAACAGTTTATAGAAAAGGTAACTTAGTGTTTACTTCGGATGGGACGAAATTGGTATCACCAGTTGGGAATCGAGTTTCTTGTTTTGACTTGGTTAAGAATCAATCATTTACATTCAACTACCAACATCGCAAAAACATTCAATGCATTGCATTAAATCATCAGAATACATTGATGATCTCAATAGACGAGGATGGAAGAGCCATACTTGTCAATTTTGTATCGAGAATCGTCCTACATCATTTCAACTTCAAATCTCAAATACATACCATCAAATTCAGTCCTTGTGGGAAATATTTCGCTATTGGGATAGGCAGATTCATTCAAATATGGAAAACACCCGATATGACTGAGGATAGACAGTTCTCGCCGTTTGTTAGATTCAAAGTTTACCTGGGACATTTCAACGATGTCACTAATATTTCATGGTCGCAAGATTCAAGATTCTTATTGACAACCAGTAAAGACATGACCGCAAGGATATACTCTCTACATTCGGAAGAGAAAGATGCAGGTATGACATTTTCAGGTCATCGAGATTATGTGGTGGATGCCTTTTTCAACAATACTCAAGAAATCATTTATACAGTGAGTAAAGATGGAGCATTGTTCAAGTGGGAGCATACCGAGGGTGAAGATGATGAAGGGAATAAGAAACCAAGTAGTTGGAGAATCACCGAGAAAAACTTTTTCTACGCTAATGGGAAATTAAAATGTGCTTGTTTTAGACCACAATCGAATTTATTAGTGGTTGGATTTTCCAATGGTGAATTTAGAATATATGAATTGAGCGATGGGTTCAATTTGATCCAACTGTTATCGATGGGTCAAAACACCGTTAATACAGTGAATATCAATAACACCGGTGAATGGTTAGCATTTGGATCGTCTAAATTGGGACAATTGGTAGTTTACGAGTGGCAATCTGAGTCATACATATTAAAACAACAAGGTCATTTCGATTCCTTAAATACATTATGCTATTCTCCAGATGGATCAAGACTCGTGACTGGATCGGACGATGGGAAGATCAAGATATGGGATGTGATTTCCGGTTTTTGTTTAATGACTTTCACTGAACACACGTCGGCGGTTACACAAGTGAAATTCTCTAAAAAGGGAAATGTGTTATTCAGTTCGAGTATTGATGGGACTATACGAGCTTGGGATTTGATAAGATTTCGAAATTTTAGAACTTTTACCGCTACGGAAAGAATACAATTCAATAGCTTGGCAGTCGACCCTAGTGGAGAAATAATAGTTGGTGGATCACAAGACACATTTGAAATATATGTTTGGTCAGTCCAAACCGGTCAATTATTAGATAGTTTGACTGGTCATGAAGGTCCAATCTCATGTTTATCATTTGGTATGGAAAATTCAATTTTAGCAAGTGCATCGTGGGATAAAACTATTCGTATATGGAATATATTTGCAAGAAACCAGACAGTTGAGCCTATTGAAATCACCAGCGATGCATTATGTTTGACCATGAGACCGGATTGTAAGGAAATCGCCGTGCTGACTTTAGACGGTCATATCACAATTTTCGATATTGAAGATGCAAAACAATTACATTTAATCGATGGTAGAAAAGACATCATCAGTGGAAGGTACTTGGAAGATAAATTTGTGCTGAAAAATTCCAATAGGGGTAAATTTTTCAACACCATTGCCTATTCATTTGATGGATTGACTTTATTAGCTGGTGGAAATAACAATTCTATTTGCATGTATGATATCGATAATGAAGTTTTGTTGAAAAGGTTTATTGTTTCTGAAAACATGTCGTTGGATGGTACCTTACAATTTTTAAATTCCAAAAAAATCACCGACTCGGGAATAAATGCAGATTTGATTGATCAACAAGGTGATATGAGTGATTTAGAGGATAGGATAGATAATGTGTTACCTGGTGCTGCAAGAGGTGGTGGCGTCGATGCAAGTGAGCGTAGAACACGTCCAGAAATCAGAGTGACGAGTATAGAGTTCTCACCAACCACATCGGCATTTGCCGCTGCTTCAACAGAGGGATTACTAGTTTATTCAATAAATCAAGACTTGATGTTTGATCCTATTGATTTGGAAGTTGACGTCACTCCTGAAGCTACGATTGAAGCACTTAATGAAAAGGAGTATTTGATTGCGCTAGTCATGTCATTGAGACTTAATGAAAGTTATTTGATTCATAAAGTATTGGAATCTATTCCATTGATTGATATACCATTGATCAGTAAAGACCTACCAATTATCTATGTGAATAAAGTGTTAGATACCATTGGGACCTTGTTGATAAAAGAAAACTCTCCACACATGGAGTTTTATTTAATTTGGATCAAAAATCTTTTGATTAATCATGGTCCATTTATTCAAAACAACCGATTTCAATTCCAATCAAGTTTGAAAATGTTGAGTCGATTCATAAATAAATATGCTAAAGAAATTATAAATACAGGTAGAAGAAATGGATATTTGTTGGAATTTATAAACATGAATAAAAATTTGAATGACGAGGAAGAGGTGGTGGTAGACCCATCAGATGAAGAGATGGAGGATGGCGAAAGTGATACAGAGGGTCATATTGAAGATTTGGATGATGAGGAAGGGTGGTTTGGACCAAATGATAAAGCATCAAATGGGATCAAATTTGTTGGTCCTAATGAAAGCGACAGTGAAGATGATGAAGAATTGATAGAAGTATAGTAATGAATAATAAACTCAACTATGAAGGTCACTTAAATAGTCGAGACTTGAGACACGTAATTTTCTGCTAAAACACAACTCTCGAATTTTGTCCGTACGTGAACCCAGACGTGCTAGTTAAACCTGGGACTCATGCTCCATTATGCTTAGGATCAAATGTTAGTGCGACGCTAGAGTACAATCGGTCGAATTTACAATTTCATATCTATTAATCCAACTATTTAACATCTGCTTTAACGATCGAAGAGTTTTTACATAACTCACCTTTTTCGTTGACCAATTTTTTTGGTTCCTTACCCTCTTCGGTATAAGTGACTTCGAAATTTTCGTTAGTGGAGAATAATGGTTGAACAGCTTCCCAAACTTTTTTCTTTGGATTCAATTGCTTTTCGGGTGTACCATTGAAGTCTTGGAAAAAGATCTTGTCACCTGGTTTTGAATCTTGTGGAGGGTTTACAAATTCAACTTTGTCTTCAGTAGAAGCACATAAAACCATGGCACATGATTTCACACCTCTCATGGTGACTGGTTTTAAGTTTGCAACACAAATGACGTATCTCTTTTGCATGTCTTCGATAGGAATGTATTTAACTAAACCGGAACAAACAATTCTTGGACCTTCTTCATCTCCCATATTGATTGTGGACATATATAATGAGTCTGCATTTGGATGTTTCTCAGCTTTTTCAATGAATCCAACTCTGAAGTCAATCATAGAAGGGTTTGGTGGTTGAGTTTGTGCTTGTTCTTTTTGTTGATTTTGTTTCGCCTTTGCTGCTTTTTTAGCTTCTTTTTCAGCCTTCTTTTTTGCTCTTTCTTCTTCGGTTATTTCTTTTTTAACTGGAGCAGCTGTAGTGGTATCAGTTAGAGGTTTCTCTTTACTTGATTGAGGTTTTTTCTCTGCTTCTTTATTGTCTCCTTCTTTTGCTGGTTTCTTTTTTTCCTTTATTTCTCTTGGGATTTCGATTTCGTAATTGATAGTGATTGGAGTTGGGACTGTGATGAGGACATTTTGAACAAAGTCAATCCATCTTAAGATATGTCTGAACTTTGCAATTTCTTCGTTTGAATTCCAAGAGGATGCTAATGGGAATATATTTTTGAAAACAATTAAATCTGATTTACTTGGTTTGTTTCCTACTATGAAAGTTTTAGATCTCAATGAGTCATTCAATGATGTTAAATTTTCCGGTTCGTCATTGAATCTTTTGGATAATGTTTCAAATTGGGAACCAGTGGCTTTTTCTTCACTAGACAATTGTGGAAATTTGATTGAGTCTAAGTAATTTGAATCTAAGTTGTCCAAAGACAATTTTTTGAAATCAGGTATTACTTCAGTCATTTTAACAATTTATAGCTTAATAAAAATTTTTAGTGCTTAACATAAATTGATTTTTTTTTTTCATTGAAAATTATCGATAGACTCACGTGATCATTATGAATTTCTATATACTACATACAAATCAGTTTTTTGTTTATATACCAATTTCAAATTTTTATTGGTTTCTCCAATAAATGTCCCATTTTTTCAATCTTTGTACTCAAATAACCTTCGATCTCTTTTGATTTTATACCGTCTTTATCATTTTCAAGTTTCCAACTCAATGGGATCATGGGTACTCTTTCTATTACTTTAACTTGTTGATGTTTACCTTCGACAGCCAAGATTTTGTCCGGATTGTTAGTCAATAATTTGATTTCAATCAATCCCAAATCTAATAGGATTGCAGTAGCTAATGAGAAGTTTCGACCGTCAGCAGGATGTCTTAACATCAAATTAGCTTCGACAGTGTCAGCTCCTAAATCTTGTAGATTATAAGCTTTTAATTTCTCACCTAAACCAATACCTCTACCTTCTTGTCTCAAATATACTATGCAGCCATGACCTTCTTTACCCATCAATCTGCCTGCTTCGTCGAATTGTTCTCCACAATCACATCTGGCACTCCAAGCAGTTTCTCCAGTGTAACATTCAGAGTGTATTCTCACTAGTGTTGGGTCAGTATAAGTCAAGTGATCAATTCTCAATTCTCCATTATTGTCAAATCTGAGAGTATTACCATGTTCATCAATATCTGCATTTGATCTACCAGGAATTAGTTTTCCTATATAAGCACCTCTAGTCATTCTATCTTGTTGAGTTTCATTAGCAGATCTTTTTTGAAACAATGATCTTGATCTTATGTTTTCTCCAAATACAATAGCCAAATGTTCTTTTTTATCGACGTTATTTTCATACAAATGAAGAAAGATTTCTGGTCCTTGAGTGGTAGGAATTCTTGCCCTAGCTAAGCATTTCACTATTGGTAAAGTATCGGGTAATCCGCATTGATCTCTGACTTCTTTAGAGATGACAGGAGGTAATTTTGGTGAGGTGCTAAATTTATTATGGTTGTGTGATTTATCGTCGTTATCGTCATTTGTTGTATTTGAGGTAGTAGATGGTTTGATGAAAGGAGAAACTATGGGTATATCATTGATATTTGGTATCTTGGGGTTAATCTGGTTTAGATTAATTTTAGAAGGTTTGGGTTGTTGAACTTGTTTATGATTATTTGGAGAAGTAGGATTTTCTGAGATCATAAAGTGTGCTTGGTGTTGTTGTTCGATTCTGTTATTAGTAGGTATACTATTGTTGTTGTTGTTGTTATTATTATGTGGTTTATTTGAAATGGTAATAGTGGTTGTGGTAACAGTGGTTGACATAATTTGAAATTTATATTTTCTGGTGCAAAACTTTGGTTGGAATTATATTTCAGTACTACTAAAGAGTCAGACTTATGTTGTAAATGATTGAAATTATTGTTATCTGTGAATAGGACAAATGTGTAATTAACTGAGATATATACTAATATGAATAAGGTATAAGTTGATAATGGAAGATTGAATATATCTGAAGAAACGAAATAAGGCTACACATATGATTTATATATACAATATTATATACAGTACTAATATGATAAATCAATTGATAATTTATTACTAATTAATACTCATATTTAGCTTCAATATACAATGTACATAATATCTCATTCACCATTCTCTGCCATAGGCTCTTCCCATACAGCAGAACCTATGTTCTTATTGGCCACAACAGTCTTTCAAACAATGCAATTATAATAAATTGCAATCCCGAGATTATTCAACATCACTGTTTAAGTTCTATTGTTTTTTAATGCATCAATAATCCGACACCGCTTAAATCAATGTCAGTGTCGTAAAATTTAAAATACTGACAACGATAATGACACATACATTAACACCTTTTCTTCCCACAATTCTTTTGAGTAAATTGATTGTATTTATATATCTAAACTTATATAGTCCTTAACCATTCTATTAAGTCTTGTTCATTGAAATTATCAGCATTTGGTATGAATCTATTGCGGGTGGGCAACTGGTGTTTCAAGACCAAAATGCAAGGCAACTTTGAACCAACTACATAATCTAGCATCAATTCTCTACCACCTTGAGAATCACATAGAATGTTAACCAAATACACCAGTTTATTTGCATCGTTACCAAATGGATATTTGTTTTGATCACTCAATACGTTAAACAAACTTTGGGTTATTTGATTGTTTTTAGCAGTTGAATAAGTGAAATGTAACAACAATGGTTGTTTAACGGACAAATATGGATATATTTCTGATTTCTCATTTACCCAAGTATCAATTATTCTATTTTGAGTTGAAAATTGTGAATGTGGAGGTGGATAGATTAATCTTTGTGATTGTGCTGTATCTTTCAACGATTTAAACCAATTGGTCAATGAAAAGGATCTTGTGTATATAGTATGATGATGTTTTTCTATGCTTCTGGCTAATTTTAAACTAAACATCTTGAGTAATGTAGATAGTGGTGTTCAAGATTTGGTTGCTAAATGTTGTAACTTTTTCTGACCCTCAAATTTTTCTATATTTATATTTACAAGTGTTTACAATTCTAATCTATTACTATTCTTCCTGTTCTTCCCAACCATCTTTCCATCTTTGTTTCCACAAATCACAATTAAACTTGGGCTTACCCAACTTCTTATTAACATCATTATGTGCATTACACAACCATTTACCAAATGAGTCTTGCGATGTAGTATTGATTTCATTTTTCGTAATGTATCTTTGAAAATCCTCTCCACAATACCAACATGGATAAAATCCAGAAAATAATTTGAGAAACTGTTTCAAATCTTGTTGTTGTTTATCATTTGGATTTTCAGGATAAGTGGCTGCTATAGAATGTAATAAAGTCCAAGAAGATTTTCCCAATTCTGCTACGTCAGGAGGATAATCTTTAGAATAATAACTCAAGGTTTTCTTAGGTATTTCTTGTTTTATTGAACCTGGTTTCTTACCCATTGCAAATTGAAAATCTGACAATGTGTTACAAGTACGACATCTGAATGTTTATATTAGTAATTGATTTTTTGTACCTGGTAACTTTAAACGTACGGTTTTCCATCTTTATCGTAGACTATGTTACGCCCGCTTAAACCAATTGTAGGCTTATCATCATTGGACGTAGTAGTCACTGTTGTGGATGCATTTGTCATCAAAGTGATATATATTTTATTATTCAGTATATTTTTTCACGGTTTTATATTTCTTCATTGTATGACGTATCTCAAAAAAAAAAGTAATAATGAATTATAGACTTGATACCATTATTATGCTGACCACTGGAGAGATATCATATGTGTATTGTTTATATCAATTCAACTCAAGTACCATCTATTATCGTAACATCTATACTCTATCTTTTGATCTTCACTTGCAGAAGTATCAAATATCCCGTATACGATTCATAAACTCAAGCTAGTCGCATGTAAATATCTTTAAATCAATACTGGTTGTACATCAATCGAATCTTTAGCAGTTGATTTCTCTTCATTCAGCTTAGAACTCTCCTTTTCCTTTAACTCATTAATTAAATTATTTCGTTTCTCAAGTAATGCATCACATAAATCCCCAATTTCTTTTGTCTTTATTGCTGCTCTGGATGTATAGAATTGACTTAAATCATATTTTAACCCAAACTCCAACTCATACTCCCATGCAGTTTGTATCATTTCGTATTTATCAATATCCTTGACATATCTAGCTTCAATATTTCGAATCTCTTCATAATCCAACCACAATTCCAACATTTCCTTTGCGAAAGCTTCATTGTATGGTCTTGTCAAATCACTCAAGTAATGAATGGTCTCCAATTCTCTTCTATGTTTTTCTTCTTTTGATATTCCTCCAAAAGGAGTAATGTCACCTACCAAACATTCGGCAATGTCATGTATTACAGCTATTTTTACACACTTGTTGGAATCAACGTTTGGTGGAACCATCATTGAAATAATAGACATTCGATACATGTGGTCGGCTATACTTTCGGTTTTATTACTTGGAATACCATGGTCTATCCACCCAGTACGTTTTTGATACTTCAAACTTCTGATCACTTGAAGAAAGGCAAGCATGTAATTGACCTTGGGTATCTCACCATTAGACGATGAAGGGGCCAACAACATTTTGATCTTTTTGTTTATAGAATCTTGTGGTTTCCATTCATTCACGGTTAAATTCTTAACTGAGTTCATGATTGATTTAGTCCGGTATGTTCTTGTGAATAGTTGAATCGGATGACACCTATAGATCATATGGATTTGATTTGAATGAGAAGTGAAATGTAAACAACTTCCAAATCTAGCTATATATTATATACAGGAGATTGAAAACCACCAACCTCATCACATATCACAGGTCCAATTTCAACACTGAAGAGATGCACACATACACACATTTTATCCTTAAGTTTATATTAAATATACAGTAATTGTAACTTTATTCATGAATCTTTCTTTTTTGAATTTAGGCAATCAATTCAACAACACCACCAACAGCTCTAATCTTTTCTTCAGCTAATTTAGAAACAAATCTAGCTTTGACAATGACTGGAACTTCTGGTAATCTACCTTTACCTAAAACTTTACCGTATCCATGAGCTAAAGTGTCAATAACTGGGGCAGCGGTTTGGTTTGATGATTTTAAATATTCGTCTTTTTTATCACTTTCAACTAAAGTCCACAATTTGTCAAGGTTGATTTCTGGTCTCCAAAAGTGGATTTGTTGTTTTCTAAAGTATCTCATACCAACTTTACCGAAATAACCTGGATGGTATTTATCCAAATTGGTTCTGTGATGATGTTGACCACCAGCTTTACCTCTACCACCGGGATGTTTTCTGTGTTTACCGACTCTACCTTTACCGGCTATAATCAAAGTTAGTAACTTGCAATCAAAGGTTTAAATCTCATTTGGTGTTGAATCGTTTGATGTTCCCCCCCCTCACTTGTCAATTTCTTAACCCAACTTCAAACTTGATCTAGTTTCTTTCATTTTTGATGTACATACCAGAAACGTTACCTCTATGTTTTCTGGTCTTGGTTAATCTAGTAGGCATTGTGCTTGTTGATAATAATAAAATGAAAATTTGTAAAAGATTTTTTTCAATTAATTCTTTTGTTTGATTGTTAGAAAATTAACTATGTGATTACTTAATCAACGAGAATTAACTATGGTGTCTTTATTGTACTATAATATTATATGCGCATTAAAAAAATACACTACTGAGAGTAGCCCTATTGACCAGCACGTGATTACGATAAGGGTGTTTAGATTACACTCCATACGTCTTCGTAGGATTGTTTTTGCTTTGTTTCTGGAATAAAGTGCTTTATAAACCATATGCTGAATAAACACATCACTGTAAATATAAAGTAAACATATCCTCCCATTAAGTGCAAAAGAATGGGGAATGAATAACCAACTAAGAACGTTGATATCCAATTTAAACTAGTGCCCCAGCTTTGGGCAATTGTCTTTGCATTCAACTGTGTTACCTCTCCCACTAGTAAAAACGGGATTGGACCCAACCCAATGGCAAAGAATGAGATGTAAGTGAATGTTCCTATTATTGAAAAAATGGAATTTCTGAAAATTATACCTAATCCCATTAAAAATGTTGAGATTGATAAGAACCCAACTGATAATAATAACAAGGGCTTTCTTCCCAATTTGTCAACTAAATTAGCTGACACAAATGTGATTATTACATTAACCACTGAAATCAAACAATTGATTATTATTGACGAATTGGGGAAGATCGAAACTAGGACAGAAACACCATAAAATATTATCGAGTTTATCCCGTCAAATTGTTGTAATAATAATATTCCACTCGTTGCAATTAAGGAGTTCTTATACTGTGGTTGTGTCAAGTAATCTTTAAGAGTAACGACCTTGCTTTGTCCATCGTTTTCAAGTAACGAGTCACTTTCTGGTGATTGATCTCCATCTCTAGTTTTCCAACTGTTCACTTCATCAGTAGCTATTGAGTAACTTCCACCTCTTAGTTTAAGTAAAACCATGAATGCTTGATTATTGTCTCCTTGTAAGCTTAACCACACTGGACTTTCATACACGTAAAAGATCAAAAGCACAATGTTTAACAAACCAATCATACTCCCCATGATCAATAACCATCTCCAATCGTTATTATTTGTCCATCTCAATGACAACAATTGGGTGAATAGTATTCCGAAGTTGATGCTCAATTGATTCATCGATCCCAACAACCCCTTTGAATGAACCGGACTAACTTCATTGATGTATAAACTAGTGATGACCAAGGCAAATCCAGCACCTATTCCACTAATGAATCTACCAATCAACAAACTTGTAAAACTATTGCTTATTCCATTAATGAAAGAACCAACAACATACAATAAATTTGAAAATATACTTGCTTTCTTACGACCAAATTTATTTGCAAGTTGATTGATATAAATCGATCCTAATAAACCTCCAATTGAAAAAATTGATGTCACTAAACCAATTTGATTTGAACTTAGTTCAATACATTGCTTAAATTGATACTTTCCGAATAGGGAGTCAAGATATGGTATTGACCCCGGGATAGATTTCCTACATGAATAAACCAATTCCGGAGAATTCAATTCTGCCATGTGATAGCCAAATTGCAATGATCCTAGGCATATTATAAACACAGAAAATAGTAACTGTGATGTCAATTGTTTAGTGGTTGCTAGATCGGACATTGATAAAGAATGTGGTTATCTTATCAGAGAAAGAAGGGAAAAAAAAATAATATGGGGAAAGGATCTTTATTTTATGATGGGTAAAAAATTTCCTACAATCATCATTGGAATTCCAAAAACATCTCTTTTCAATGTCCACATACAACCGGTTACATCGAAGCAGATGGTAAGCCAGTTTCACCATTTCATGATATTCCATTGTATGCCAATGAAGACAAAACAATCTTGAACATGATCGTAGAAGTCCCAAGATGGACAAATGCTAAATTGGAAATTTCAAAGGAACAA